>JASSKH010000024.1:6520022-6757522 GCA_031763025.1 Macrocystis pyrifera | reverse complement strand
AGAAGTGAAAGTTTCCACGAAGAAGAAGTGCCCCTAAAAAAGGGCTGAAAAAAAAAGAAGTGAAAAACTTTATAAACATCCCAGTGCACGGAGGAGTTGAACTCCAATTGTGTGTGTAACTCACTGTGCTTACGGTACTTCCGGCGTGGCGCTTCATTCGGTTGGTTTTCCTCACGGCTGGTGGGCAATCCATATATATATATATGCTGCGTGACTTGTTCGGCGCGGTTACGTATTCCAAAAAAAAAAAAAAACTGACGAAAAACATTATTGTGTGCGTGCGCTGTGAACGGAGTTTCGTGGTGTATATATTGCCACATGGGTCGTAAGGGGGGAACACGAAACACTTGTGTAAGATACCTGAAAAATATATCGGATGATGGCGGTACTTTGACCACTTGACAGAAAGCGTAAATGCGAACACCCCCCCCCCCGAAAAAGTTAACAGCCCTCGACGGTAAAAACTAGGGGATACGCCATAAAAATCCCCCGCTCCGGGAAAACGCCTTGCCACATATTGTTTGAAATTATACTGCTTGGTATGTGTTTTCCTGTTTTATCCAGTTTTGGCCTATATAACCTGTGACGACCCCGTAACGGCCAAAACCAGGGGGTGAGTACGAAATAACCCCCCCTGATATAAATGCCTGACCACTGATACGGTATCGCCTGGTAACCACCTGCGTGCAGGTATCGGGAACGTATCTGTATTGCTTGGGGGGGTTATCTCGGGTGGGAAACAAGCCAGGGGCCTGTCTCAGTGCGAGGATTCTATGAGTCCTCTGCCTTTCAGCCTTCCATCGTGCTGAAAGGGAAAACACTGCTCTTCTTCTGTCTCCAAGCAATCAACACACGCGAGCAACGACGAGAACCTGCTTAATGGGCAAACCTGGCCAGGGATATACTTCTGTGCCCCACCCTGCTTATCGCTACGCTAGGCGTCGAAGGCAGGGCCCGAACCTGCGCGTGTAATCACACCGGGTTTCGAATACATGCCACTCAGGCACGTATATATATATATATACGTCGCCGCGCTTGTACTACAGTAGGAGCTGTTTTACGTGCATGAGCGTGTGCATCCCCCTTTTTTCTAACTGCGTGTGGGCACTTTGAGTGATCCTGTCGGGGGTGACGGGCAGTGCCTTCTTGCGGCGCCAGGTGTCGCCCCCGCACTATTTCGGGGGGCCATAGTAAATAGGACCAAATTTTGTTCGTAAAAAATGGGAAATATATAGGTTTTTGTGTGTACCGTAGGTGCTATTTACTATGGTCCTCCGTAATAGTGTATGCACACCATTCTCTCTTATCGTCCTGCCGTCGACGCCGTTTGCTAAGGTATCAGTCTGTTGGGCTGCTCGTAAGAGTTTTTTTCACCCAATCGCCTACCCAAAACCAAGCAATTCACGGCCATCACCAATCCAAAACTAAGGGGCTTTGATAACAATCACCTATCCAAACGAAGCCTTCTATTACACCATATACATGCTGTTGAATATGCTGTGTAAGTTGTCCTTGTGCTCCTAATTTTAATTTTTGTTTGGCCCTCGTGCACACCTGTAACGAGCCCGTAGACCACCAAAATACCCGCTCTGCTCGCACTCGTCCAGGAGCACCGTCATGCGTCCACTCGCCCCCCTCTCGTTTCTAGCTCCGAGATGAAAACCGGCGTTCAGCCCGGCTCCGAAGGTTGTCATGGCCGTCAGCGCAAACACGCACAGCAAGAGGGGGGCCCAAAACCCCACAACCCCTTCCCCGATCGGGAAAAGGGGAGGGTCGTTGTGGAGCTCCGCATCGTCGGGGTGAGCGAGCACTGGCGACGACCCACGCGCTTTCCTCCCCCCCTTGCCCTCCGCCCCCCCCCCCCCCCCCCTCCTCCTCCTCCTCCTCCTCCTCCTCCTCCTCTCTCTCCTCCCTCCCCTCCCTCCGCTTCTTCCCCTCTCCCTCCCTTCCCGCACCCCCCCTCCCTCCCCCACCCCTGCAGGGCCCGCTAGCGCCGGATCGACAGCCCCCTCCCCCTCCCCCCCCCCTCTTCTTTTCCCCTCTCGTCCGCTTTCCCCCCCCCCCCTGAACAGGTTCGCCGATAGCGTCTCCGGCCCAAGAGAGAAAGTGCACGCTGCAGCGGAGCAGGTGCCCAGCGGTCGATACCAGAAAATCATTTTCTCCTCCTCCTTCCCCGCCGCCGTTGTTGCTCAAATCACCCGAACCATCCGCCGCTGCCGCTCCTGCCGCTCCTGCTGCCCCTGCCGCTTGCCCAGTTGCCGCCTGCTCAGCAGTCGCAGCCGCCGCTGGCTTAGAGTCCGCCATCACCGTCCCGGCTGATGTCGCCGCTGTTGATTATTTAGCTTCCGCCTTTTTTCTAGCGGCTCTCGCTTCACCTCGAGTGCTAGCAGTCGGTAGGAGTAGAATATACCTGGTATTGTTTCTGCGCTTCGTGTCTGCGGTTCTCGGTATGGGCTCTGGTGGACAGGCGATCGGGCGGAGCGGGCGAGAGGTCGGAGCAGAGACCGAAGCGGGGGCGGGGGGTCGACAGTAAGGGACAACAACCTGGACGCCTCGCCTGCTGGTAACATGAGACTACGTACTGGGCGGGTTTTCCAACAAGTGTCTTTCACATGGGGCCGGTTCCTGAGTCATTTATTTGTTTCCCGCCGGGCCTGTATGCACGCGCAACACAAGGACTTTTTGGATAGTAGTATGATTACAGTATCCAAACGGTCCTTGTGTCTCCGGACAAAATGGTGCTATGTAATTTTCCTACGATTTTTTTTTCGTATCAGTCGCGGGTGGACGTAAAAAACAAAATCCGGTACCTCACTGCGTGTCCATTTTCGAGAACCAGGCAGGTGGGGTGTACTACCCGCAAAACACAAATAAACCAAACGATCAAAACAAAACAAAGCAATACTGGTACTGGAACAGAGCAAAACAAAGCAAAACAAGCCAAATCAAAACAAAACAACGCAACGCAAAATAAGACAAAAAGCAAAGTTTTTTTTTTGGTACATTCATCCAGGAAAACCAACCTCACCGATCGTTTTTCATTTCTTTTTCAACCTTTTCACGTGTGTGGTGTCGTTTCTTTTTTGCCGTGCACCCCTGTCTCAATTTGTTATTTTTATTTTTTCAAGTGACGACGAAAGAAAAGGACGATTACAGCATCATGTTAAGATCAAGGTTGGGACACTTTGTATCCCTTGACAGGTTCGCCTATTGAGCAGCTACTCGTTGGGACTCACGTGTGTTGTTTGCTCATATCACAGATAGAAGAAGAGCAGCTTTGCTCCTTTCGTGCACGTGGAGACTGAGGGCAAGGCTCGTGCCTCGCTGGGAAAACCCCTGGTTTTCCATCTAAGATACGCCTTCCAAGTACTACAAATACGATCCCAATGCCTGAACCCAGGTAATTACCGGGCTTTCAACCTCATTCAAGGCAGTATCATAACATCATAAGCCCACAAGAAAGAACTTTACCAAGGAAGAAGCGTGCCCTATTAATAGCCAGCATCGAAATCCCTACGTACGTCCCCTCCTCTATGTGGCACTCATGACATACGCATATGTTGGTCCTGGTTGGTACTACGTTCCCCCGTAAAATAGCACCACTATGTACCTAAATGCAAATACTGTTTGTATTTAATATTAGTGCATAAATGATACCTATATTTCGGGACAGAGTGGTAATAAGAACAAGATCGTGTTTGCCGGGCGAGATCTGCATGACACGGCTCTCTCGCACAACATCCCATAACGCGGAAAATATTATAGGATCTAGATGATCTACTGATGTATCGTGCTGAGGTAGATCATGATCTGTCCGATGCGTGAAAAGTATGCACTCTGGGCGGAATTATAAGAACCGAGTGGTATTCAAATTCAGATGTACACGCTCCTTATAATTCCGTCTAGAGCGGTATAATATTTTGGGTTCCCCCCGGAAGAAGGGCGACGTAAATCCGGCAAAAATCTGAAGTGTTCTCTGTTGTTGCTTTCGTTTTGTTTTTTTCAGGTTGTTGTTCACTTTTCGATATACCGGTACCACTTATAATCACGGCCGCCGCAAACTGAAGTTTTTTGTGCTATGATAGTGTGATAGTGTACTCACTGAAAAAGAAGCACGAGAAGAGACAAACTAACTGCTGTCCTCCTGTTGGGCCGTCGACCAACAGGCCAAGGCGCAGCACACATTTGCTGCTGCACTTGAACCGATCAGATATATGTCCTTATTCGATCTAATTCAGCAGTAGTAGTACATGCATACGAGTAGGGCGGGCGTGGGATGCCTCTCTCGGTCACGACGTGGAGAAAAAATAGCACCCTCACGGAGTCCGAGGTTCAAAAGTATGCGCATGTTCTCTCTTGACTCGTATTTATTGTGAGGAAAAAAAAGCGATATCAATACCAGGTGCCTACTAATAATACTTTTACATCTAGCCAGTAGTTCTGCCCGCATGATCTCTTTCGTGCGACTTGCTGTGAAAAAAAAACGTGCTTTGTGAGCTCTACAGCAGCCAGAAATGGCCAATGTACGCCAAATCTGCAAGCTGCGTGACACCCTCTGGTGCGTCGGCCGCGCGTATTTGACACTTCTCATCGACGACCTGGGTCAGCGACCCCCCTGCATGGTACCCGATGGTCAGCACGACGATACTTGTACCATGAGGTATAATGCAGTGGTGAACCCGTGATTTCGGTATATTGTTACAAGGTACGGGTATATCACCTCGCAGTACAGGTACGCGCACTCGTACGTATCGCATGATATTTTCTCGTGCCAGGAGAAGGTTCAACATGAAGCTTGGCGACACGTGGCAGTCATACAGAGAAACCTAGGGGCACTCGCAGGGACGCACCTTCTTCCTCCTTGGGTCGGGATCAAGACTCCAGCGTAGGCCGTGCAGCAAGAGGGAGATCAGCCGGGACGGTAGACTGCTGTTGTTGTGCTCGTAGACCGTGGTAGACCGGGCCAGGCTCGAAACTTGGAAATGCGGCATAACTGCATATAATGCGGCGCGTTTGCCATTGGCTCTAAAACAATGCGGCGTAATCTTGAATCTTGACGCTTGACGTCGTGTCGTTGCGTCGTTGCGTCTTCACTTGTTGTGTCTTGTGTCTTGTCTGGTCTTGCGTGCTTGTGAATCTTTGTGTCGTTGCACCCAGGTCTCTGCCGGGTGTGTGTTGTGTGTAGCGAGCAGCGAGTTGTGCATTGTGTGCTGTGTCCCTGCGGTTTTCCTTGTCGGTGTGTCCTCGCGGTTCCGCTGAGGTTCGAATCACGGCTGGTGTACTTTTTTTTGTAGGACAACAAGCCATATTTTTTCCTCTTTTCCCTTTTAACTTCTACCACTGCACTCACTGCGGTGGCACTGCTGCTGCCGTACGTGCAGTGGTGGCACTGCTGCTGCCGTACGCTGTACATTCACCTCAGGGTGAAAGTCCGGATGCAGTCACAATAAACCCTTTGTTAGGACTGCACTCCCGTTCAGGGGACAGAACACCCGGAATTGCGGTAGAAACCCCTTTAGGACGACTGCACGCACTCCCCGTTGTGGGGGGAAAACACTTGGAATTAGACTCAGATTTTCAGGGCTGGGCACTGGCACACAGCAATATGTTGTTTTAAGCAAGCTGCTCTCTGCGACGAGGTGCCGCGTTGATTGTCAGACAATTAACGCGGGGGCAGCAACCCTGGGTGAGAGTCTCCGGCTGATCGCAGCAGAGAGGCCTCATTGATCCCAAACCATATACGCGCCGCAATGCTACGACAGGATATCCACCTGGCCTGGGTAATCGATCGGTCTTTTGTCCCTATATATAGCTCAGTAGGTAATACCTTCACATACATACATATATATTCCCGGCTCTGTCTGTGGATCGTGTTTTGCCGGATGGTGTTTGTCACCTGTGTTGTCTGTGCATGGGACGGTTCTCTTGCGCACACATTCACCGCGGGTGGCATCTATCTGTATGATCTGGCTCTCCTATTTGCCCAAAATCTCATAACAACGGCAAATAAGCACAAGAGACTACTTACAGTACAGATATATCTATCTATCTGTATGATCCAGCTCTTCTTGGCCCAGAATCTCACAACAACGGCAAAAAAATACAGGATCTAATACATACAGTAGTAGTATTAAGATTAATAGACGATCTACTGTATGATCCGGCTCTTCTTCCCCAAAATATCACGACAACGAAGGGCAAATAAATACAGGATATACCTATTACGGGGATCCATAGTTAATAGGACCTATGGTATACATAAAAACCTATATATTTACCTATTTTTACTAACAAAATTTGGTCCCGTTAACTATGGACTCTCGCAATAAGAAGATCTATTTCGTAGGGTCGAGTCTCACCGAGTGCGTACTCGTAGGGACTTTTTCTTGAATAAACAGTTGATTAGCGGAAACCGAGAGAGCGTGAGTCAGCTACATTCGATGAAAATGGACGAGCAGTGAGTATGTGAATGCTGAACCCTCTGCGCGAAAAAATTGAAGACACGTAGCGGGGGGAAGGGAAAGGCACCTGGGACCACGGCTCGTCCAGAAGATCGCTGAGGGTAAAACCGTCCTACGAGTTAAGCTGGAAAGTAAAAGTGCTGATCAAACATACCTGGTATATAATACTATATACCGGTATATATCATACGTACATAATATATAGACGATCTACTGTAGCAGGTAGACCGTTATATGTGGGCATGCCCTTGTTCGCGTGGTGCTTCTGTTCATGTTGCGCATTCACCATGTACGTACATGCAGTTAGGTAGAAACCTGGTACGTAAGTATGTGTTCATGGTTCATGGGCCAAAAAACAAAGTTACCGGTATCATTTTGCTTCTAATGCGCACCCCACGCCCGCTGGGAGCAAAAAGGGGAGTGGATGGAGGGGCAGACCCCCGGGGTTGCTCCAGTAGCAACCCCCCGCTAGCATCCGTAGACTTGTACGGGTGCAACAACCCGTGCTGTTGATCTGATTGGTTAACTTCTCCCGTACATACAAAACATATATTTCCTCGTACCTCCACTGTACTACCTACGCAGAGGCATGTTGAAGCTGACGACAACGGCTCGTAAACAAAGGGCATTACGTTGGTGTATTGTTGGGTGTTTTCTTCCTTGTTTTTCTTGGCCTGCGAGCCTGCCTGCCTAAAGCAGTACCGCTGTGCCCACTTGCACCCTCTGTGCTAACCCGCCCGCCCGCCCGCCCGAGACAAAAATCGGGCAATAACGCCATACCGGGTAATATCTACCAGCTACCAGAGTGCCTGGAAAGTACGGCAGCAAGCAGTAGTATGAGTAGTAGTGGTGGTACTAGACTAAAAATGAATGAAAATCGAACGCATTCCCTCTCTTTCACTCCCCATCGCTGAAACATATTTGCCGGAGACAGCAATAAAAAAAACACAATAAATAACAAATACGAAGAAGAGCCGCGCGGGGGGGGGAGGGTAGGAGAGGGGGGGTACAAAACTAGAACACAAGAGACAAGGGAGGATAACAAAACCAACAGCAGAACTTTAAGACCAAAAAAAAACGGATAGCGACACACGAGACACCCCAGGAATCAGAAAAGGAGAGCAAAAGGGCCCAAAACAAAAAGGGCTTCGTACGTTCTACTGTAACAGAGCAAGAACAAAAACAAAACAGAGCGCTAGAAATAAAAAACGGAGAGCGATAAAAGAAATGCATGGTACTATATGTGTCCGTTCTCGCACTACAGTTGGAAGGCCCAAAGCCTACGCTATTCAAGAGAGAGTAAGCACACCAGAGGGCGACCCGAAACAAACAATAAAATAAAGGAACACGCACCCCTTAGGACATAGCACGCCTCATCGACCAACCATCTAACCAACGAACGACCTTCGCCTTCATCGCCCCCCCCCCCAACCGCGTACCAAAAGACGCCTCATGTCTCCACCACCACAACCTCCTCGACCGAAACCCCCTCTCCCTCCGCCCCCTCCGCCCGCCCGTTCCCTACCACCGCCGCCGCCGCCGCCGCCGCCGCGTCACCCTCCTCGTCTACCCCCTCGGGACTCTCCCCGCCCTCTGTCTTTCCCACGTCTGCACTCTCATTGCTTTTCTCGCCGCCGCCATCACCACCACCGGAGGCTACCGCGTTTGATGTTAACCGGGACGAATCGTCAACATCCCCGTCCCCCACCACCTCTTTTTTTTCGGTACCCCCCCTTTTCGCTGAGATTCGCCGCCCAAATTGAACACGTGGCCGAATAAATTCGTGGCCCCTCCGTTTCCCTTCCCCCCCTGTTCATCCTTGCCCCCCCCTCCCTCCTCTCTGGGGACCCCCGCTGGGGTTTCGACCGCGACGCTCATGTCGCCGCCTTCGTCCTGGGCCCGATCGAGCTCTGCCGCGTCTTTCCCGGCGCTTTCCTCGCGGGACGTTTTGTTTTCTCCGTCTTCTTCGGCCTCCCTAACGTTGCAGCTGCTGCTGCTGCTGTTATCGTTGTCTTCGTCGCTGGCGCTACCATTTCTGGTACCGCCTATCTCGTCCTTGTCACCACCAGTGCTACCGCTGCCGTCGGCATTTTTCTCGACCTCGCCCTCGCCTCTCCCAATGCCACCGCCGCTGCTGCTAGGGGCAGTGCTGCTGCTCTTGTCGATGTCCTCGTTGGCATTTTTCGGGGCAGCGACAACTTCTTCCCCCTCCGCTGGGACCTCCCCAACGCCTCCACCAACCTTCCTGTTGTTGTCGCCAACCTTGCCGTTGTCGCTCTCGTTTATTGTCGTGATGTTATCAGACGCTGAACCCCCCCCACCACCACCACCACCGCCGCCGCCGCCGCCACCAATACCCTCACCACCCCCCCGACTCCCACTACTACCACCAACCAACCAACCAGCACCGCCGCTACCACCCCCGCCACCGGCGGGCGAAAACAGAGCACGGTGCCGCCTGGCCGTTTCGCGAATCTGGGCGCGCAACCTCGCCGCCCCCGCCTCCCGAGCCTCCGCCGCACTCTCGAGCACCTCCAGATAGTGCCTCAGACGTTCAGCGGGAATCGCCTGCTGGGACTCTACCAAACCCTCCAGACCGGGAATGACCGCCATTTCGTCCTTGAGGGTTTCCACAGCCTGAAAATGGTGCACGCGCCGGGTTCGGGGATGGGGTTGGGGTTTCGGGGTTAGGATTTTGGGGGTTTTTTTTGTTTCGGTGTGGGGGTTGGGATGTTTTTTTTTCTTCTTGCATCCCATGTACCACTCTGCCCCTACACACGAGGACCGTTTCGCTTAAATGTCAATATACACACCAGGTACAAGGGTTTATGTTAGACTCGTACCACGGTAGGGAGTTGCATTTTTTGGCTAAATACTTTCTGACCAGTTGAGTTCTCTCAAGTGAGAGTGAGAGCAGCTTAACTACTGTATCGGTCGGTATGATACTTTTACCACAGTCAGTCAGTCAGTAGTATTCGTATGTGTTTCCGTGGGCCGGGTCTCGCGAACAAGCTTCTTCCTGTGCGGACCTCAGAAAAAAAGGTCACCACCGCCACCAGCGGGGCATATACAGCAACAGTACAGGTACAGGTAAAAATGACATTTATTCCGCCGCAATAACGTGTCTCGTATTTTTGTATTTTTCGTACGGACGAGGACAACCAAAAAAAAAAAATAGGAGAAAAAAAAAATGCCGGAAATCGTATTTTCCAGAATATCTTCATTAAAACGATACATTCAGGCTACAGTTTGAAGGACGATTGCTCGGGATGTGGGTGGGCTTTCCTTCTTGATAGTTGGTGGTCATGACCGTATGGTTGCCGTGGGTGAAGTACTTGAAAAACATATGCTAAAATTATACAAAATTGAAAGAGAAACGGCCGAAACGGTTATATATCGTTGCAGTCATGGCTGTCTCCTTGAGTTCAAGACACTGCTGTAACGGGAGTGCATGCTCTGGGTTTATATTATAGGCCCTCTGCCACCTTAAAAACCGCATTCAATTCCAGTGTTTGCAGAGGAAGAATCTGCTCCCAAAAAATAGCCAGATATGTGCATATTTACCAGGTATCTCTGTTAAACTGTTAAAAACATGTTTTTTTTTCAAACTCTGTTGGGACATTACTTGGGACGGGGGAAAATTTCACCATGAAAAAAGTGACGGGTCACTGCTTGATTCGGGGGGGGGTGTACTCGATAGGAGAGATGTACTCGATCTCATGCATGGCCGTAGTCGTATGACAATAGACCCTCGCATCCCTACAATGCCGGGACGGAGCATGTCGGGTTTTCACCGACCAGGCAGACATTGCTTGTACCAAGCGCGAAGCGCCGTGAGGTGTCCGGCGAGTCGCATGAAGGGTGAGCTGCATCCTACTAAGAACCGCTTGTGAGGCGGACTTGCATATGGATGACAGCTTGAATGAGTTAGTTTAATTTCCGGTGTGGCCACTTCCAGAGACAGCAATGGGAGTACTATGTAACTGCCTCTTGGGTGCCTTACCTTGAACACTACGTGATACGACCAATTCCCTTATGCAGAGTAAAGGTTCTTTACTTCGCACAAATGATCTAACTAGACGACCGGCTGTGGGCGACCGCCAAAAACAAAAAAACAAAAAAAACTTGATTGGGGAGGGAGATTTTACAATGGTTGGCGTCTGAGTTACTATGGTTGATGCAAGGAGTCGTACGGCACGCTAGCAAGCAACACGACCTCTCCTACCCGTACGTACTGCTGGACGCTCACGGAGCTCCTATAATTTGTTGTAGTTGCTTGATTAATTCGCCAAAAACTGTCTTATCTCGGGACCCCAAAGGAGTTCATGGGGGCGGGGGGCGAAGGGTGAGCGACAAACTGACCCAACGGGAGGCTTTTCGAGGGAAACGTTCACCGGTACATACACCTGGTACGTGCGGTATACTAACCCTCTCCTAAAAAGGTAAAAAATGGAAAACACACACACGCACACAGCGGGGTATGTAGGATATCTGGACGAATTCACGAAAAAACACACATTTTTTGTTTTTGTTTGTTTATTACGGGGGTCCATAGTTAATAGGACCTATGGTACACACAAAAACCTATATATTTAAATATTTTTACTAACAAAATGTGGTCCCATTAACTATGGACCCCCGTAATAGTTGGTTTCCCCATACCCCGCGAAGCTCGTAAAACAGTTGGAAACAGCAGTGCAGATGACGGCAGCTAAAAAAAACCCCAACATGCTCAAGTACGACTAGTAAGACAGTATGAAGAGCAGAACTGGGAATGCACCCACTCAAGACAAATAGAGACATGAGGGACTTGAAATTGCAATATAAAGTAAGGAACATGCCAAAAAAGAGGTTGCCAGCCATAGTTGATAGAGCTGTACGGGAGAAAGTAACAAAAGGGCGAGGAGCTGGAATAAGGTGGGATGGCATAGTTGAGAAAGCACGGAAGGATATAGAGGGAAACCAACAAGAGGTGAAGTCCGCCGGGAAGTTGGGGAGGTACAAGGCAGAAAGAGAAGAAAGGACAGAAAGAAGGGAAAGGATAGCGCTGAGAAACAAGGTGGAATCGGAAAAACAGTTAGAGATATACGGGGGATTGAGGGAAGGAATAGGGATGAAAATGTATTCGCACGTCCCGATGGACTTCGCGAAAACGCTGAAACTGCGATTTCGTGTAGGGGACCTGGACCTGCAAGAAAGAAGAAAGAGGTACACCAGTAGCCGGGAGGAGGAGGAAGTAGATGCACAGATGTGCCCGTGTGGCAAAGCAATAGAGAGTAGAACTCAGATAGTAGGAGAATGTGAAATGTGTAAGGAAGAACGGGATGTGTTAGAAGAGGAGATGAGGGAAATAGACGAATGTGACATGGAGGAGTTTGATACACTGAATAGCAGCGAGAAAACGATCGCTATCCTAGGAGATAGATGGTGGCCACAGGAGGCCAGACAGGAACGGGATAAGATTAGCAAAAACTTTCTACGTAAAGTATGGAAACAACGTAATGAGCGCCCAATTGTTGGAGGTGTCTCTAATACGAGTAGGAACGGTGCTCCGTCTCGAAAGGGATGCGTGGTCAATGGTCAAATGACTAAGGCAAGCAACAAATTAGTACGCCCCCCCCCCCCCCCCCCCCCCCCCCCCCCCCCCCCCCCCCCCCCCCCCCCCCCCCCCCCCCCCCCCCCCCCCCCCCCCCCCCCCCCCCCCCCCCCCCCCCCCCCCCCCCCCCCTCCTCTCTGCGTCTCGAAAATAGGTGCGAGGATGAGTGTCGTTTTTTGCTTTACGTGCGTGTGCGCGAGCACCCCTGCAGGTATATGCAGTACCAGAAGAAAAAAAAGAAAAACGAAACACTCTCCCGTGGGTCCCTCCAACCCTCTCCGGCCGAACGACGAGGGAGCAAGAAACTATAGTAGGCTGACCTCGTTAACGAAGAGCTTATGGCATCGGAGCAGTTCTGCCCCTACCCCCTTAGCCTCCGCTTCTCCTCCTCCTCCTATCCGGTCCATCCGGGGCGAGGCGGCCTGCCTGCTGGATGCAGCGGGGTGCGGTGCGGTGCGGGAGAAATGTGACGGTATTGGGTAGGACAGAACAAAATGAGGGAGACGAGTGTATCAGTCAGTAGTGTAGCGGGAGCAGCAGCAGCAGCAGCAGCAGCAGTTGAATGCAGTAGATGAGCACCAGCAAAGCAGCAGCAGCAGCAGCGGCGGCGGCGGCGGCGGCGACAAGAACCAGCAACAGAAGCAGCCGTAAATATGGCGCAAGCAACATCATTTATTTCAAGCAAAATAGTTTTTTTCTACTTTTTCAGCCGATCGCCCATACGAAAAAAAAACATCACAAGCAAATCGACGGCGACAAAAAAAGACAAGAGTAATAGAGAGAGAGGAGGGGAGAGGAGAGGTTCAGATACTTGGTAGATACATAGCGGCATCACCAGCAATCAGCGAATCGGACAGCTTTATTGCAAACGCCACTCGTGAAGCGTGTATGTACTCCCCGATTGTGACACAAAAAGACAACAAAAGAGAAAAAAAAAACACACACACACACACACAGAGCGCTGGATGGGTTTCCTTCGTACTGCAAGGAGGCCTTTCCACGATAGCGCCACCACCATCAACACTAACACCAACACCAACACCGCTACCACCACCACCACCACCACCACCGCTGCCGCCAACATCAACACCGCTACCACCACTACCACCACCACCACTTACCCTCCTCCCCCACCCGCTTCTCTTCCTTCCACCACCATCGCCGCCGCCGCCGCCGCTGCAATCGCCGCGGCCGCCCCTCCCCCCCCCCCCCCCCGGCCCCCCCCCCCCCCCCCCCCCCCCCCCCCCCCCTCGAAACATCCACTACGTCAGGGCGCAGGAAGATCCCACACTGGGGAGGGCAGTTGAAGTACGGCACTCCATTCACCGTCCCATCATTGTTGCCGGGAGGATCCGCTCCCGGCGCCAGCTCAACCCCCACCCAGACCCCGGTGGCGAACTGGGTCTCCCCAACGTATCGGACGACAGCGCTTCGCGGGGAGGCCCCCCTAAGGCGTACCTGTTTAGGGAGATGAAAAAAAAAATGAAGAAAAAAAAAACTTTTGAGGGAATGTTTTGGGGGGTTTAGAGCTACCGGTATGACTTTTGAGTTTATTTTCCAAGTCAAGTTTTTATTTTTAATGCCGACGTTTATGTTCTAAGTGCAGTTTTCAGATTTGATCGCTTGGGTTTCATTGCTCGGGTTTTCACCGACCAGGCAGGCATTGCTTACACCAAGCGCGAAGCGAAACGTGAGGTGTTGCGCGAGTCGCATGAACGGTGAGCTGCATCCTACTAAGAACCGCTTTTTAGGCGGATTTTCTAGCATACGGATGACAGCGTCAATGATTTAATCTCTGGTGTGGCCACTTCCAGAGACAGCAATGGGTGTACCATGTAACTGCCTCGTGCATGCCTTACCATATGCACACTGCGTGATACCATCACCCCCCTTGTGCGGCATGTTTTACACCATCGTCGCCAACATAGGCCAGATCAACCTTGATATTTATATACCAGGTATATAATATAGGCGCGCGGGGGGGGGGGGGGGGGGGGGGGGGGGGGGGGGGGGGGGGGGGGGGGGGGGGGGGGGGGGGGGGGGGGGGGGGGGGGGGGGGTGGTTCCAGAAAAACAATGCGCGGGACGCAGGAACCATCGAAGGCACAGCAAACAGACGCCTTCAGACAAGGTAAGCAACACGGCTGGGAAAGAGAGATGGGGTGAAATATAATACCAGGGGAACAGCGAAGAGGAGAAGGAGGAGAAGACAAGACGGGGGGGGGGGGGGGGGGGGGAGGGGGGGGGGGAGGGGGGAGGGAGGTGGTTAACTTGAGTACGACTCTCGCCCCCCTTACAAGGACAGATACGCAGAACCAACCCGCACGAGTTATCAACCGCGCAAGAGACAGGGGGAGAAAAACGCGAGAGAGAGAGCAAAAAAAAAAAAAACACACACACACACTCTGCTGATGATAACAACAACAATCCTACTACTGTAGCAACAACGCAATCACAAGATGCTGACGAACCTAATGCAAGCCGCCGCCGCCGCCGCCGCCGATCCCCTCCACCCCGTACTCCTTCTCTCCTCTCCACAAGCAGCTTCAAATACGCATCTATGCAGGCGACCCCCCCCCCCCCCCCACTTCTTAAAAGCCGACGTGCTCCGTCCCGGCATTGTAGGGATGCGAGGGTCTATGGTCATACGACTACGGCCATGCATGAGATCGAATACATCTCTCCTATCGAGTACACCCCCCCCCCTATCCCTATCCCCCCACCACAACCAACTCCAACAACAACAAAAAACACGGTATAGAACCAAGACGACCCCTCCCCTTCCCCCCCCCTCCCTCATCTCCCTACCTTATCTCCAGGAACGAGAGTCGTCGGTGTGCCATCGCTTCCGGCGGCAGAGCCAGCAACACTCCCACCCCCTCCACCCTTACCCTCCGGCGACGCCCCTACCCTCCCGGCGCCCCCTCCCCCGCTAGAAACCCATCGGGCGACACAAAAAGCGGGGACAAGCCTGTCGTTGTCCCCGCCGGCCTCGACTTGGAAGAGGAACTCCCGAGGGGCGTTCCGAAGGGGGGACGGGCCGCCGCCGCCGCAGCAGCAGCAGCAGCAGCAGCCGACCTTTTCAATTTTGCGGCGGAACTAGTACCGGTTGGCGATGTAACCGAAGCTGTGGTTGACCCGCCGCCTCCGAAGCCGGTGACGCCAGCGGTGGTGCTGCTGCCTACCGTGCTGCTCGTGACTGAGGACGGGGTGGGAAAGGGTCGCCGCGTGCGGGTAGCACTGGCGAGCACCTTAGGCTTTGGCGGAGTCGCAGCAATTGCCTTAAACGCGGAAGAAGAGGAGGGAGCGGTGGTAGTGTTGGCAGAGGCCGAGGAAGTATTGGCGGCGTTGCCAGAGGTGCTGGAGGTGGAATAAACACTCCGTTTTTTCTTGATCGTTATCCCACCCGTCCCCGCCGCCCCTCCCCCCGCTAAGGACAGCGCTGGTGCCCCCCCCCCGGTAGAAGGAGAGGTCGTGGAAGACAGCGCTTTTCTAAATTTGCCCGCGGTTTTTTGGTGGGGAGGTGAGGCTGCCGGGGAGTGCCCGACGCTCCCGTTCGCTGTGAGACGATGGACAGGGGAGAGGGGGGAGGGGAGGGGGGAGGGGGGGGAAGGGAGGTGGGGGGGGGGGGGGGGGGGTAGTCATTTGTTGCTTGCCTTAGTCATTTGACCACTGACCATGCATCCCGTTCGAGACGGAAGGGGGGGGGGGTGTACAAGATATCATGCATGGCCGAAGTCGTACGACCATAGACCCTGGCATCCCTGCAGAGGGTGAGGGTGGGGGGGAGGCGTACTCAGTCGTTGCTAGTCTTTCGACCGTTGACTACGCATCCCTTTAGAGGCAAAGGAGGAGGGGGGGGGGGGGGGGGGGGATAGCGACCAAAAGCAATGGTTGGTAACTTCAGTTCTATCCACCATCTACGAGCAGCGTGAGGGCCAGTGCCGCACGTTACGACTCCTTGCATTCAACCATTGGAACGAGGACACCAACCATTGTACCACCCCCCGATCAATCGCGCAGCGGCCGTCGCTGCAATCTGCCATTTTTTGTCGTCGACTATGCCCTTCTTCGATGTCCCGAGAGGGTTGATAATTGAAACAAAAAAAGAAAGCACTGAAAACCAAAACACCGTTACACAAAAAACAAAAAAAAACACTATATAACACACCAAAACACCAAGACATCAAAACATCTACCAGGTCTACATCTACCAGGTCTCGCGAAGAATTTGGTTTTGCTGGGTTTGTTGTACCTGGTTTCCTACCTGGTTTCCTACCTGGTAGTTGGTATATAACAACAATCCCAAAAGTGACCAAACTGGCGTTTATAATCCAAGTATTCTTGGGCTGAGTAACACCGTGGGTTGGTGTATACAGCTTCTGATTGGCTAGCGCCTTCGGATTCAAACCTGTTTAACCAATCAGCTCCTCATGTATGTCGGCTTCAAGTACTTTTATAACCCGACCAAATAGAACTATCGCAAACACCCTACCTGGTACATACTTGTGCACAGACCGGTGAACTCAAGAATAATGATCGAAAAAAAAAAAACACACACACGCACGCACCACGCACAACACAACGACGACAACAACAACAACAAAACTGCTGGCCAGCTACTATCAACAGCAGAAGAAGTACTCTCTGTTCGCGTGTCCTATCGGTCTGCCAGCACCGTCACGTGCTGCATCTACCTCGTAGGTCCGTCTGCGCGATAAACCAAAACAACTATTTACGGGGGTCCATAGTTAATAGGACCTATGGTATACATAAAAACCTATATATTTACCTATTTTTACTAACAATATTTGGGCCTATTTACTGTGGTCCCCCGTAATATCAACCCCACGACCAAGGATTCTCCAACAAAAACACAAAAAAAAACACACACACGCCTCCTTCTCTGATAGGAACGAACAAACTTCATACTCCAACAACGGAATTTTCTCGGAAGTTTTCTCCATCTCTTAACAATCCTCTCCTATATGCTGTGCCTTTCGTATCCGATACGATGACATGGCATCGCGTTGTCTATCTACCCTGCCGTGTTGCTGCATTACAATGTAGTATCTCTTTTGTGCCGTGGTTTTGTGACCACAAGAGCTTGCATGAATCTCAGGATTGAAGAATCGACACGGACTCCGGATGGTGCTGGATGTCGACGGGTAGAAAAAACGGTCTCATGTGAACTTAAAACACACACCACACATACGTAGGAAGTCGCCTCACCTCTCGAGCCTTCAACAGATGACGGTCCCTTTTTCCTCAAAGCCTTCGCCCCCGACCCCGCCCCCCCCCCCGCCCCCCAGCGCCTTCGACAACCGAACCGCCCCTCCCCCAACCCCGCCCACACCCCGTCCAGAAGATGCCGCCGATGACGGTTTCGCATCCGCTCCTCGCCCCCCCCCGTCTCCTCCTCCTCCCCCAGCGCCATTCGCGGCTGCTGATTGCGCTTGGTTGTCTCGCAGACTCTTAGCTGTCCTTGGGTCGGCCGCCTGAAAACACGAAGAAAAAAATATATACATACATAAAAATATAAACGGTTGTTGGTTTTCACAAGAAATGGGGGTGGCGTTCGTGTAGTTCATAGAAGTTTATCGGGATGACGACGAGCGTGTCCACGGGGTGCAGGACAAAAAAGGCGGAGACCCCTCCTCCCGCCAGACGCATCCCGGTGAGAACCCTCCAAGCAAAACGCACAGGGAAACAGCAAGAGAAAACAAGAGAAAAATTGCTTTTGACAAAAACACCCCTGTAGGAGTATACAGTAGTGTAGTGTTGGGTCGGTTCCTAATGATGACCTTCTCCTAAAGCGCAATGCAATCACTACGAAGAACAACTCTACCATGAAACTACCGTATATACACATATATTACACAGCAGTCGAACATGACTTTGGAGGAAACAAAAACGATTTCTCATGGCTTGAGATATTTTTTATTCCTTCATCAAACACAGCAGTACTACTATTACGGGGGTCCATAGTTAATAGGGACCTACGGTATACAAAAAAAACTCTATATTTGCCTATTTTTACTAACAATATTTGGTCCTATTTACTGTGGTCCCCCGTAATA
This sequence comes from Macrocystis pyrifera, assembly GCA_031763025.1. Taxonomy (NCBI): domain Eukaryota; class Phaeophyceae; order Laminariales; family Laminariaceae; genus Macrocystis; species Macrocystis pyrifera. The sequence continues at coordinate 6,739,386 of JASSKH010000024.1, read as the reverse complement.
GTGGTCCCTCTATAGTGCCGGTTGAGTAGTGCCGACTGCCCGCTATAGCGCCAGTGTACATACAGTACAGGCCCAATGAGAACACAACGCTCGCTTTTTGGCAGAACGCTACAAAAAATGGGCTAAGACGGACGGCTCCGTGGTGATTTCTACACTAAATCCTATATCATAGCCTATGCTCAAGGTTGTTTGAAGGTGACGCCCCAAACAAGAATATCAGGCTTGCCCAGATTAGCTAGGTGTTTCTTGTTGGCGAGTCCATACCGTGAGTATAATAGTGCCGGCTCCCCGCTATCGTGCTCTGTGAAATAAGTCACTTGGCACACATGGAACTCACCAGACACGTGGAACTCACCAGTAGTCTGTAGCAGTGTGCGGAGTAATTAGTGCCGGTTGACGCTATACACAGTGCCGGTATTGTTGGCTGCCGCACATTTATAAAATAAAAAAAAATACAACAGGTGTGAGTGAGATCGAGGATTTGGTCGAAACTCATCATCTTTGCAGCAGGCTGTGTGTGATACCACTAGTATTACGGGGGACCGTAGTTAATAGGACCTACGGTACACACAAACACCCATACATTTCCATCTTTTTGCCAACAATATTTGGTCCTATTTACTATGCCCCCCCCGTAATAGTGATACTTCCACCGCGCACATACACCAGCGCTTTAGAGGGGACCAGTACTGTACGTGTACCCGATACATGCAGTACCTGGTATTGTCTTTAACGATCGCTTTACCTTCCAGTTAAACTCCTGCGGATGACACATGCGTAGCAGGTACCACTACAGGTATGTCCCTATATGTAAGGTATGTTTGGACTAAATATTAATGTATAAAAGTTCGCTTATATATCGGGACAGAGTTGTATAAGTTACCCCCAGCAACGGCAGCCTACCCTACCAGGTCTGTCAACAATGACAACAGCAGCCAAGTGACGTGCCGTCCGCTCGTGTGCCTCTCCTGCAGTACTCGCACAGCTGCGCGATTGGAGCTAGAACACGAACGAACAACCCTTCCCCTTTCTCCGACTCCCGTTGCCTCGCCTCAAGACGCCCCGAGCCCAACCTTCCGTCAGTGCGGTCGCTAGAAGATAACACACACAGACATAAAATACTCCCAGAAAATTCCTCACAAAAAGTGCACAATTAAAAACAATCGATTATCTGAATGCCACCCAACCGATCATCGTGCTCTTGTTCGTCACTCTACTTTCCCGCTCTACCGACACGCGCATGACACATACGCATATAACAAGTAGGTGGTCAATTTTCCGCTAGACAAGCCGAGGTCACAGGCGCCTTCCCTCCTGCCCCCCCGCGGTGCTTCTTTGCTTCATTTTTATCGCGCCCAGCATAGGTTCGGCTCAGCATTATTCCCACGGCTCCGTCGATCTCCATCGAACTTGGACGCGAGCCGTGGGCTACATCGAGGAAGAGCGTTGAGGTTCGCACAAAGGGGTGCCATCGTTTTTCAGCGGTGTCGACTCTTCCAGAGCGGGAAGGTTGGTTGACAAACACCGGAGCAACAACAACCATGGTGTGTTTTCGAACAACCATAGTGTTCTCGATCTGGTCGAGAAAAAAGCCTTCCGAAAATATTATGATCGACTTTTTGGCATAAAGATAACTGCAGTATAAAAGAGTACCATAATTCCTAGGGGTTCATATTCCAGGCGTGCGCAACAACAAAACAACAACAAAAAAGACACTGCACTCCTTGACAAGTTCAAAATGGACGAAAACAAACCAGTGAGATGGGATTTCTGGACCAGGTTAAGAACTGCCATTTGTTTTTGAATGTTTTTCCAACTCGATTTTATTCCCCTTCCCCCCCCCCCCCCCCCCTGCCCCGATCCGTCTCGGAAGGGATGCGTGGTCAATGGTCATCATCGAGGCAAGCTACACATGAGCACCCCTGATCGCATCACGTAGTGTGTGAATGGTGAGGCCCTCACGAGGCAGATACATATTACGGAGGACCATAGTAAATAGAACCTACGGTACACACAAAAAACCTATATATTTCCGTACTTTTGCGAACAATATTTGGTCCTATTTACTGTGGTACCCCGTAATAGTATACCCATTGATGTCTCTGGCAAGTGCCCACACCAGAAATGAAATCAAGCTCGAAGTAGTCATCCATATGCAAGTCCGCCTCACCCTTCATGCGACTCGCCGTGAGGTGTTGGGCGTAGGATGCAGCTCTCGTCCTTCATGCGACTCGCCCACCTACCACCTTACGGGCGCTTCGCGCTTGGTGCAAGAAACGTCTGCCTGGTTGGCGAAAACCCCACGTGCTCCGTCCCGGCATTGTCGGGATGCGAGGGTCTATGGTCATACGACTACGGCCGTGCATGATATCGAGTACCCCCCCCCCGCCCCTTGACTGGTTCTTGACAATGGCTACATACGTAGTGAGGCGTCGGATACCTTCACACCTCTGACGAATATACGATGATCTATCTGATCTATCCGTATCTATATATAGATGATCTAGTTCCTCGCCTGCCGTTGTGAGAGGTTGTGCAGGATCTGCCTTATAGGGCAGATCATCCAACCCAGGACACATGTGCTAGATCATGCAGGTTATACGGGATATACGGGTCCCACCCGGCAACATGAGCTACATCATACAAATCATACAGATAGACGATCTATCTGCCACGAAAGATCTAGATCATCAAGCGGGAGTCGATAATCTGTACGTGAGCTGAAGATGATCTGTGCGAGGCAATCATGCTCATACTTTTTCACGTGCACCCCTGTTATTCCATATCAGGCAACTGTTTTCCCACCGATTGACGATGCCGGACGTGTGTCTGTACGTACCGCCATAATTTTGCCCGCTCTCTTCGGCCAGTGGTTGGTGAATATTGCGAAGCAGGCTCGCGCGTCCGTCCTCGCCGCGCTGGAGGCGTCCTTCAGGAGTAACTGTCATGTCCATGAAACGTAACACAAGCATGAAACGGTTACGAGTATATACGTAAAAAGACGGGTCGTGAGGTGAAACGCCACACAGCATGCGAAAAATCGTCCCGTTTTCGTGCCGAGGGTATGCTTACATTTCACGTCACGTCATATCAGCAAGTGTCGCGATATCCTGTCATATGAGACGTCATGTCATACCATATGAGACGTCATGTCATGTCATATGAGACGTCATGTCATGTTATATGAGACGTCATGTCATGTCATATGAGACGTCATGTCATGTCAAATGACACGTCATGTCATGTCATATGAGACGTCATGTCATGTCATATGAGACATCATGTCATGTCAAATGAGACATCATGTCATCGTATGAGACGTCATGCCATGCCATGTCATGATTGTTTTAGTTTCCATCCTATTTGGTACCTCCGGTCTTCTTGCCCCTACTCGCTCCTGCTCGACTCGTACCTCCGATCCAGGGTCACATAGCAGACCCTTCTCCCCGCGCTCCCTGCTACGGCTCGTGCCTCGCATACTTTATCGCCAGAAGGGTCCAACCCGCCCTAAACGGGGGACCATAGTAAATAGGACCTACGACACACACAAAAAACTATATATTTCGCTACTTATACTAACAATATTTGGTCTTATTTACTACGCCCCCCCCCTAATTGGCGCTCTCGACAGTCCATTACTTCTTGAAAATTTACGATTTCCTCACGCCGAGATTCGAAACTCCAGCATCAACTCTAAAAACATTCGAGGTTAGTTAACCACACCGCCGGGGAGGGGGGGCGACCGGTACCATGTAAGAGGTCATGCCATGTCGTGAAATGTTTTAACATCACGCCGAATGTCATAGTCATGTTTCGAGATAATGTATGTATAATTACAACTCACCGAAATAATGCACTCAAGGTGAGCGGCTTCCTTCTCCATCGAAGGCGCAGGCCAGGCGCCGAGCATGAGCAGAACGTACGAGGCCACAGACTCCCTGAGATTATTCGAGCGACTGTTCTTGACGGTGTACTCCATCTCCTTAAGCTGACGCGGGAAGCGAGTGTTCGAGATCACGTGCCGCATGCAAGCGTCCACTTGACCAACAATCACCTGTATACCGCGAAAAACCGGGACCGGGAGGGAGGGAGGGAGGAATAGAGGGGGGGGGGGGGGGGGAAGGGGGGACGGAAGGAGGGGGAGGGGGGGGGTGTACTCATTATCATGCATGGCCGTAGTCGTACGACCATAGAGGGGGGGAGGGGCAGTAACGGCGGGGGGGGGGGGGGGGGGAGGAGGGGGGGGAAATTTCTCGGAAAATTAAGATACAATGAACAGTTAGTGCGGCCAAGTCTATAACCCTAATCCAATCCCTGTCCCCTCCGGGCTGACTGCCTGGGGAAAACTCTCGGAAAAAGAGTATACAATGAAGAGTTGGTGTGGTTAATTCTAACTCTAATCCTAACTCTATCCCGCCCCGCCTGACTGCCTGGGGAAAATTCTCGGAAAAAGAAGATACAATGACGAGGTTGTGTGGACAACTCTAAACCCTAATCCTAACCCCATATATCCCTCCCCGACTGCCTGGGGAAACTCCTCGGAAAAAGATGATACAACGAAAAGACTCAGACTTCACTACCGTATCAACCATTTTTTCGGAGCTGGACCAAGCCGTACACGCTACCTGGTGTGATACTGGGGTGTGTAGACCTTGGGCCGGCAGCAACGACAAAGCGGTCCACGATACAGATCATCTACAGATCATGATCTAGATCTTTCATCAAGCCAGATCGGTCCACGATACTGTACGATCTGCTGCTGTACCTACCTCGTGCTGCCGGGTGGGAGCCACATCGTCTGCACGATCTATGTACATAGCACATGTTTCCTCTCCTGGGTTGGATCTGCCCTATAAGGCAGATAGATCATGCACAACCTCTCACAACGGCAGCTGAGGAACTAGATCATCTACAGCAGACAGATCAGATATATCATCTATCTGTTCGAGGCGTGACTTTGCACTCCAACGTTCACCCTGACCCCGACCGCCGTGGGAAATTTCTCGGAACAAGATGTGGTGAAGATATACGGCGGGCTACCGACCATTTAGTCGGAGCTGGCCCAAGTCATAAAACACTGTGCATGTACTCTATGTACCGATTTCCTTTCGCTGGTCGATATGTCTTTTATTTTTCGGGCTGTTATGTATAGAACTTCAAACATTGCCACGGTTGGTGGGCCTCTCGTGATTTTCAGCGGCACCAAAACGTCGCTGGATTTTACCTTGCATCACCCCACGTCCGAATGCCTCTACAAAGAAAAACTTTGTACCTCGTATTGGCCTCTCTCGCCAGTCCGTCTGCCCCTCAAAAGCCCTCACCGAGTTTTTGTCCAAATATACACATTACTGTTAATACGAACTTTATAAACCCAAACCCTGACGACCTTAATAACCCCGACCGTCTGGTGAAATTTCTCGGAAAAAGGAGTAGGTAGTAAAAAGATAGTGTGGACTACCAACCATTTTGTCGAAGCCGGGTAAAGCCGAAAGCAAATACACTACGTACGACTGGTCGCTCTCGCCAGTCCGCTCGGCCCCAAAAGTCCTCACTCAGTTTCTGTCGAAGTATACACACTACTCTGAACTCTACAAACCCCATCCCTAATAACCCTATATACCGGTATACAACCCCGATCGTATGAGGAGATTTCTCGGAAAAAGTAATTATAAGGATGACATATCACAGTGTGGACCACCTTTTTTCATTTTGTCGAAGCTACGAAGGCTACGAGTAAGTGGAAAGCAAAAATAAAACAATACGACTGGTCGCTCTCGCCAGTGTCCGTTCGCCCTCCAACAGTCCTCACCGAGTTGCCGTTGGCCATGAGCTGCAGCAGGACGTTCAGCATATCCCTCATCAGGGCTGCCATGGCGTTGCCCGCGGCGGTCGAAAGTTTTTCCAGGAGGAGGCAAGCCTCCTTCACGATGGCCGAACGAAGGTCGTTCTAAAAACGGTTTCATTGGGTTTTTTTTTTTGTTCATTTTTTGTTTCGGTTAGGTTTGGTTTTAAGTTTGTTGTTCAGTTTTTTTGTTTGGGAGGTTTTTACATGTAATAATATGGAAATATTTTGTTATTTTGTTGTTTTGTTAAAAACGAACAGCAGAAGTTATTTGGTTCGTTTTCAGTTTTGTTTCGGAGATGTTTGCGTGTTTGTGTTGTACAAATATTTTGTTATTTTGTTAAGAAACGAAAGTTATGTGTTTCGGTTTGTTTTATTTTCGGTCGCGCGAAAAAGTGCACGGCGGGACAAACGACAAGGAGAGGACACGGTCGCGGGAAAAAAAAAAAAAAAAAAACAAAAAACAAAAGAACGAGAGAACGAGAGCGAGAGCGGGGGGGGGAAGGCAAAAACAAAAGCAAAAAAAAAACGAAAACAAGGGAATGAATAGGTTACATTTTATTCTCACGATTAAGATCAGGGTCACGAGTACCGGTACAGTGGCGATGTAAGGACGAGAATACGATCGCGATTACACTGACAATTACGATCACGACCACGACTACGGATCACCACAGCCATCACCACCCACTACCACAAAAGCCACCATCACCACCACCAACACCACCAACACCGCCAACACCACCGCCAACACCACCGCCAACACCCCCCCCCCCCCCCCAACCACCACCACCACCACCACCTCCAACACAAAAAAAAATCCACAAACGAGACCAAACATTTCCTCACCAGCGTGTGCTTGAGCGGCTCCTTCAGGTGCCGCCACAAGTCCGCGGTGAACACCGTGGGTCCCCCCTGCCCCGACTTCCCGACGTCATCCACCGCCTGCTGCATGGAAACCAACGCTTTCCGTCGCTTCTCCCAGTCATCGGGGTTGCTCACCACTTCGTGCGCCAGGGACTGTGCCACGCCCTCGAGGCCTCCCGCGGCCCCTCCCCCGGGCACCTGCACGAGAATAATTGACAAAAAAGTGCTTTGTTTTGTTTTTTGTAAAAGAAAATATATTAACGGACTGAGCGTCAAGGGGATATTTCACACCTCTTCGGCCAGAGCATGATCAACATGTCATCTACAGACCACCGATTCCCACTTGGATGATCTAGATCTTTCAAGGCAGGTAGATCATCTATTCCCCACCTTGTATACATGATCTGTATGATCTAGCTCACGTTGCCGGGTGGGACCCGTATAACCTGCATGATCTACGAGTATATACTGCCGTAGCACATGTTTCCTAGGTTGGATCTGCCCTACAAGATAGATCACGCACAACCTCTTAACGACCGCAGGCGAGGATCTGCAGATGAATTATCTATCTGCAGATAGATCGCTACCTGTCGGAGGTGTGCATAGTTTCGGTCGTGCCAAGACTAAATCCGCCCCGTGGACGACAACGGGTCGCTGGTTGGTTAATACATCAATATGTCGGAAATATATTATTACGGGGGTCCATAGTTAATAGGACCTATGGTATACATAAACACCTATATATTTAACTATTTTTATTGACAAAATTTGGTCCCGTTAACCATGGACCCCCGCAGTAGGAGCGTTTACATCTACTGTAAGTGAACAAACCGTCCCCTTATTTCGGGACTATAGTGGTAATCGGAGCGAAAAAAAAAAAAAAAAAAAAAAAAACGATCGAATTTTAAGCATTCAAACCTTTTTCAATACAGCAAACGATGTATGCCGCAACCGACAAAAAAACGCGCGTGCAGGTTGAAAAAAAAACGATTTTTACCCTGTCAGGACTGCAGCCCCACCTAGGAGAGAAATTACTTGGAATTAGAGTGATTTGTCCCTAAAACGGGAGTGCAGTTCTAAAATTTTAAAAGGGTTAAGGTCGTTTTGGGCGAAGAAGAAGCCCATGTCTCACGCACCCAACAATGTGTGTGCCCCAACCATATTTGTCGTGAGAAGGTGGTACCAGTCTGACCAGAAAGGTAAAGGTACAATTCCCCACCTTTTGTTACCATCAACGCCCCCCCTTTATATTTACGATCAGACCAAGCAAGGGTACACGAAAAAAAAAAAAAAAAAAACTCGACACACCGCTTCTTTTCTTCGAGTCCCAGAAAAAAAAAAAAACAAACAACAGCAACTGGAAAAAAAAAAAAACTGAAAAAAATACGTGTTTTTACATGATTTCTGACAAAAACCGCAACCCGCTACAAATACAGCAGTACTAACTAATATTACGGGGGGCCATAGTAAATATGACCAAATATTGTTAGTAAAAAATAGGTCAATATACAGGTTTTTATGTACACCATAGGTCCTATTAACTATTGGACCCCCGTAATAGTTTGTTTTCAGTTCCGAAATGGTGGCGAGTGTGGCTCCCTTTGCTTTCTGCTCTTTTTTTTTTCTGTCGTGTTGCTGCTCTGTTCCTTATTATAAGCAACGTCTGCACTGAATATTCATATAGAAACGGTCCCTTGCCTTTCGGGACAGAGGGGGGTAACTGCTACCAAGAGGACTCTACTCCACCCCAAACACTAGTTGATTTGATTGGGTTTTATGTAGGGGTAGGGGATGGAGATAGCTATACAGCAGTAGTGGTGTACCTATTTTCAACTCTTTCAGGACTGCCGTCTGCTTTTGGAGACAAATCGCTCAAATTTTCAAGCAGTTTCTCCCCAAAAACGAGTTGTTAAGCCCATGTCCGTTTTGTACAACCCTTCTATTAGTAGTCCTGCGGTCAGTCCCATCTTAGAGACAAAACCAGTCAAATTCTAAGGTATTAATAGTTTGTGTCCTATAAGGCAGCAGGGTGGTTCACTCCCTTTTAGAGGACAATCGATCGCTACACCCCTCTCTGGGGGTGCCCCGTTACTCTCCTTTCCGACAACGGCCTTCAATTCTGCGCCAAACTCTCCCGCGCCCTCTACGAGCGCCTCGGCATCAACAAAAATCTCCACGATTTCCTACCACCCCTGCACCAACGGCGGCGCCGAAAGCGTCAACCACACCAAGTTGCTGGGAATCAGAGTCCTACGTGCCAGGAATGCATGTTCCTGTACGCACGGCAGGGTGCAGCAGCACTACTGATTCGTAAAAAAGAAAAGGTTCACGTGACCCATTTACCGTGCTCGTAGTACTGCAGCAGTCCCGCTCAAATACACAAACAAAATATTACGGAAGACCACAGTAAATAGGACCTACGGTACACACGAAAACCTACATAAATCTCTTTTTTTACCAACAATATTCGGTCCCATTTACTGTGGACCCCCGAAATACTTACAAACTTGACCGGGATTTCTCCAAAACGGGACTGCTGTTTACCCTAAAAGGAGATAATAAATACCTGGTACCAGCCAAATCGGCTTAACGAAAAAAATACGTGGAAATCAGCATGGGATCATTTTTAAGACCGCCTTCACGGGTACTGGTATATATATATATATACCAGGGAAATCGGCTCGTCACGAGAAAAAATACTTGGAATCAATACGGGATCATCTTCAAAGACCGCGTTCATGGGTACTGCACCATTCCTGTACGTACGCACCTTGGTGACATCCGTATCAAGCATCGTACGCTTCACAATTACGGGGGACCATAGTAAATAAGACCTACGGTACACATAAAAACCTACACATGTATCTATTTTTACTAACAATATTTGGTCCTATTTACTGTGGTCCCCCGTAATAGCAACACCCCAGGGACCCTATTACGGAGGACCATAGTAAATAGGACCTACGGTAAACACAAAAAAACTACATATTTCACTATTTTTACTCACAATATTTGGTCCTATTTACTACGGCCCCCCGTAATAGTGTGTTTGTCGAACATTTTCTCGAATACCCCCACTGCTGTGTCCCAAAATATGAACTTTTGCATACTAAAAATGAATCAAAACGGTCCTTTCATTGCGGAACAGAGTGGTACTACTCTGGAAGGCAATGCAAGGACTGTTCCGGTGCCTGGTTAGCACCAGGTAGCAATCACTCTGGCCGTGAAAATAATCAGCGTCTGACCACTGACGTGAAAAACCAAAAACGGAGCTTTACGTTCCGGCCAGAGTAATGAACTTCAACCAGCTTTTCGAAAGCTTGGCCAAGGTATATCTGTGCAGCCCCCCCCCGCAAGCCGCCTACGACGGGAAAAAGGCATCAGGGGCGAGGGACTCGGAAGAGTGCCCGCCGGCCAACAACACGCACTAGGGACAGCACGCTGTTGCGCGGTGTCTTTTGTACTGCAGCACCGGTCCCGCAAACAAAAAAAACACATCAAGATGCCGTACTGGCATAAAGTTGTACAGCAGCACCGGCCCTACATACACAACAAAACACACCAATACGCTGTACTGGTATAAAACAGGACGGACCGTACTGCTTGGTGTCTAAACACAGCGGTACCGGTCCCCTCTTTACCTGATATCACGTACATATCATCAAGAAATCGGGATACTGGCCTACAGCTGCACCAGGTGGGCTACGCGTATAGATGTCGTACCGTATTTGAGAAAGTTTTCTTCCCTAAAATTTTCCATCGCATCTACAGCACTACTATCACGGGGGACCATAGTAAATAGGACCTACGGTACACACAAAACCTATACATTTACCTATTTTTTTACTACCAATATTTGGTCCTATTTACTATCGACCCCCGTAATAGTCCTCTTATTCATGTATACACAGGCGGTCCTCATAAATCCGTCCTGACTGGAATGATATATATATACATCGTCGCACAAATTTATTTTGAGCAAGGAAAACCAGAACAAACCAAAGACACACAAAAAAAAAAAAAAAAAAACAACAACAACAACAATAGCAACGACAACGAGCACGAGCACGAGCACGAGCACAAACGAGAAACGGAACAAAATACTTCGTACACGCAAAAAAACGCAGCAAGTACTGTTTGCTGTACACAGCACACCCGGCGACATCGCAGCATGCCGTCGAAAACTCAGTGAGCGAAAGCTTTTGCTCGTCGACGAGCACGATAGCGCGACGCAGTGCAGCAGTGCATGCAGCACAGTGAACGGTCCCTCTCTCTATAGTGTCGCTACGGTACGCGCCAGCCAACAACACCGGCACTTAAAGGTGGCCAAGGGCACTATGTATTCCGCTCACTACCACACTGGTCACTCCCACCTGCATCAAGCGATTCCGCAAAGCACTACAGCGGGCAGCCGGCACTATTATTATACCCAAAAGGCACCACAGGAAGGACCACTACCGTGTCGTAAAAACTTCGACCTTAGCCCGGCGGGAGTACGCGTAGCGCATAGCCCGACGCTCTCTATCCATCGCGGTCCTATGTGTCTCCCCCTCCGCTCCCGCAGAGGCAGGCTCCTTGCACCGTTTCGAAAGAGCTCTAACCTATCGTACTGTACCAGGCTTCCGATGGAATGTGAAACAAAACAAAAACAAAAAAAATACCACCTGTTCCGATGAGCTACGAGCACGTGTCTTATAAAAAAAAAAGAGGCGCGTCAGTTGTGGGATCGAGAAACTTCGTCGCAACTTTTCCTTACAATCTGCGTCGACACAGTTAGGTGGTGCGCAAACGAACGTTTGGGTGGCCTCAAGACAGTGGGAGGGTGCTTATCTCACGCAGCCATGTTCAGGCGCACGAAAACGCGTGGGCCATCATCTCAAAGAAAACGTGGGACGCTTTTACGCGCAACAGTTTTTGTTGTTAAAACCCTTTTGCGCACCGGAAGAAGAAAAAAAAAAGAAAAAGTTTCCTCCCGCTAATTCCTAGCAGTTTGTCTCAGAAAAAAAGTGCCTTTCCTTTCTTTCTAAAGGGGTCTTAACAACCCACACTTCCAAAACGAAAACCACCCACGTTTCTACAAAAAAAAATGGGGAAGAAAAAAGAGACACCTTAATTGATTAAGCTGTACATCTTCATACGCTGCACTTCGCGCACATCTCTTATCGTATCATGCTGGTATTAATATCATATACTGGCACCTCAGCAGACCGGGGGTGCTTCCAGTACCCCATGCTGTCTGTCATCGTCGTGCACATTCGGCGGATTTTTCTCTATACGATAATCAAAATATCAAGTCCCGAAGGGTTCAAGATCGAAAAATTATCACCAACAAGAGGTTAAAATACCAAGGGTGGTAAATATCTGGTGTTACGGGGGGGACCATAGTAAATAGGACCAAATATTGTTAGTAAAAATAGGTAAATATATAGTTATTTATGTATACCATAGGTCCCTATTAACTATGGACCCCCGTAATAGCAACTACTAATAAGGGTCATTCTTATCAAAGAGCTTTTCTTTCCATTAATTTCCATACTTTTTTTCCGCGCAATTTTTTCAATCTTCCGGACTTTCCTGATTTTTTTTCCAGAAAGATGTGAACTTTAACCTTCTTGTTTTTCTTTGGCTTCTGGAGAATTTCACCAACAGTGACAGAACGCCTCCGTATATACATATCTCCATTAATTCCAAACTTTGGAAATTCTGGAAAAAAAAGCTCTCTGATAAGAATGAGCCTAAAGTGCACCCGGTCGTAAATTCGAAAAAGTCAGCATCTCATATCGACGAGTCTTGGCTCTGCGGGGTCCATCCTTAAGTATTCGAAACTACAAGATTCAGATTTTACTGTTACCGGGGACCATATTAAATGGGACCTACGGTGCACACAAACACCTGTATATTTTGCTATTTTTACTATTACGGGGGACCATAGTAAACAGGACCAAACATCGTGATTAAAAATAGGTAAATATATAAGTTTTTATGTGTACCATAGGTCCTATTAACTATGGACCCCCGAATTAAAAAATATTTGGTCCTATTTTACTATGGTCCCCCGTAATATCACAAATTAAAAAAATGTCATACCAGGTGTATATATCGTGTGCCTCAGACGTGGGTCGTGGGTTGGGTTCTAATGAATATGTTGAATCGCTACATGTGGCAAAAGTCGTACGAATTTAAATAACCTCACACAAACTCAGTTCGTAAGAATGTTTGCGAAAAAAATGAACCAAATTGGTTGGGGTTCTTTTCTTGTGGCCTGTTTCCTACATATACATGTAGATGACCCCCAACCTCATGCAACCTCCCTAAAGAGTTAACCCAACCAGACAATATTTAGCAAAAACGTGGCCACAAAAGCCACTTACAACACATTACAATCGTTCTTGACTTATCTAGATAGATCTGCCCTGACTGATCTCGATCATCAAAAGTGGGAACCGACGATCTGCCCGACGCGTGAACGATCATCTCCGGTCCTTACTCGTAGATCAAACGATAGACTCCGCCTCGCCAGGCCGCGCAGGACGATAGAAACCCACCGGAGATTTCCTTCGCAAACTCTAAAAAAAAGCAGCCGCGCTGTCAAGCCATCATTCCTTTGTGGCAGCCACGGCAGTTACAACAGAAGTCCATAAACACCGGAACCTACCACTCTGTGCCCACATCAACTATAACGGGGGACCATAGTAAATAGGACCTACGGTACACACAAACACCCATATATTCACCTATTTTTACGAACAATATTTGGTCCTATTTACCATGGCCCCCCGTAATAAAAGAATAGTGTCTACCCCTCTGGTTGGAAATATAACGAACGTTTATACACTAATATGAAGTCCAAGCGGTCTTTACATTTCCGTCCATAGCCGTATGAGACAAATACTACCACAGGGGTGCACCTACCTTTGCCTCAGCCTATACCATTGCGGGGGACCGTAGTAAACAGGACCTACGGCACACACAAAAACCGATATATTTCCCTATTTTTACTAACAATATTTGGTCCTATTTACTACGGTCCCCCGTAACAATACGCGGGTGCCCCGATTGAAGAGCGCCCAAGACAAGAGCAGTCGGGGTCCAACCCCTTTTAGGACTGCAGTCCCGTTTGAGGACAAAAATACTCGGAATTAGAGTGGGTCGTTCCCGAAACAAGACTGCAGTCTCTGCCCTAGACGGGTCAAAAGCGGCCAAATCGACGTGTCCCGCCTATAATAAAACCTCTATATATCGCCTACCCGCACAGAAGAGAGCGCTGTGTAGTCAAGAGCGCCTGTTTTTTGCTTGTCACGGGGCGCTCTTAACTCGGGGTACCTACCTACCCCCTGACTATGTTCTGAAATCGGGGAAACGGTAGCAATACGAGCAAGGGGTAGTACTACTACAGCAGTAGTTAGTCACCCGAACACTGGCTTTGAGGAAAACGAAAAAAAGTTGTAACCCGGTGGTCTAGAGTAGAGGCATACAGTGCACGCCTCATTGTATTATAACACATACCGCTCTGGGTGTCTGTCAATATAAGGACCGCTTCGTCCTCATATTTATGTCTAAGCGCTCCTCATAATTACGCCCAGAGAGGTATATGGTGTTCCAACAATATTGGTTGAGTAGAGTTCCTCGGTTAACCATTTTACTTTTAGTGTTGCAGTCTCGTTATGGGGACAAACCAGTCAAATTTCAAGTAGTTTGTCCCCAAAATGGGACTACCGCAGTACAAAAAGGGTTAAGGACCCCCCCCCCCCGGCAGTCAGAAACGTTTTGGCCGAAAAAATATACCTAAAAAGTTTGTCCCCGAAACGGGAGTTATTGAGGAGCCCCTCCCCCCCCCCGCCCCCGCCCCCCGGGAGTCCGAAACGTTTTCTTTTTTGCCAAAAACTTGTGCCGCTTCGGGCTGGAATATAAGGACCGGTTGGTCTTGATGGTAGTGTTCAAACGGTCCTTATATTTCCGGCCAGAGTGGTAGGCTGCTACTACTATTAATACTGCTGTACGACCTCCCATCATAGCACGCGTGATATATATATTTAATGAAAAAAACAGTACTTGTATTGGGGAACAGAGTGAGATTTGCCTCTGTGGCGGCCGCGGTGCATCTGTGTGTACATGTGTGTGTGTCCTTCGCATCAAAATAGTTCACACGTGGGACACATAGATAATCTACAGATAGATCAGATAGATAATCTACATAAATATCAGATAGATAATCTACAGATAGATCAGATATAGACCATCTACAGATAGATCACAATAGATCATCCACAGATAGATCAGATACATCATCTACAGATATATCCTGACCTGCCGTTGTATCATGTGGTGCAGAATATGTGTATTACGGGGGACCATAGTAAATAGGACCTACGGATAGATCAGATAGATCATCCACAGATAGATCAGATACATCATCTACAGATATATCCTAACCTGCCGTTGTATCATGTGGTGCAGAATATTACTATTACGGGGGGGGGAACATAGTAAATAGGACCTACGGTACGCACAAAAACCTATATATTTAACTATTTTTACCAACAATATTTGGTCCCATTTTTGGTCCTATTTACCAGTATGGTCCCCGGGAATACTACAGACCCAACTCAGGAAACATGTTCTGCATCATGCAGACTACGCGGCTCCCACCCGGCAACATGAGCTAGATCATGCACATCCTACAGATCTGCCCTCAAAGATCTAGATCATAGAGCGGGACTCGATCATCTGTTCGGCATGTGAACCTAGCTCACCGTCATCCTGGAGAGAAAAAACGCTCTGCGGCCACAAAACTGCGAGCAAACAATAACAACAACAAAAAAAATATGGCAGTGGCAAACATACTGGGTACGGAAGCAGGACATAGGCAACACAAACTAGACACATCACAAGAGAGAAAAGCAAAGAAGGAACAAAGAAAAGAAGCAACGGCATATATGCCACGCTAGCAATCGTAACTAAGCGTTATATATTAACTATATGCCCGCCGCTAGTGGGTAAAACATTTAACGAGACGGAAATACCTCGTTCTACAGGAAATATAATTTGCTGTAGATCCTATTAAATATAATTTGCTGTAGATCCTATTAATAACCTTTCGTTAGATATAGTGTGCAGGGTCTGCATACTACAAATGCAACCCGCGGAATATCCCTTACTCTAAATCACGCAGGTTACACGGCTCTCTTTACAAGCAGCATGAGCTGTGGATCGTACCAGTCAGTACAGATCAGGGATCTGTCCATCTATCTATCTGCCCTAGAAGATCTAGATCATCAAGTGGGAATGATCTGTAGATGACCAGTGCGCACGTGAACATGAACATTTCAGGCGGGTACTCTTACGATACAGCAGTAATCTGTTCAGGCTTTTTATTTGTTCGTGTTTCTTGAGAGCGGTCGGACATACATTTTTCTCAAGCGACATGCAACACGTAAAATAAAATGCACAAGACAAGCACGTATGTTCCTTCGTTCCTTCACATGAAAACACACACTAGTTGCACATACAGCAGTATACATACACTGCATGATACCCTGGAGATCGGTAATCATTACCATGATACATGGGATCATCTCGTATCATACATGCCTGGTACTGCTGAGAAACTGAATGTGTGTGTGTGTTCTTCACATTAAACCGTTCTTCTACTCGTCGACATCCAGCAAGCCCAGTGTCCGTGCTGAGTCTTCACCCTAGAAAGATACGAGCTATGTGGTCACAGACTACGACACATCAGAGATAACACACCGTAATGCATTAATAGCCTACGCAATACCATGCCTTCGCACTAGGTGCGGCCGACACAACATACATACATACGCCAGCAACCAAAATACACCATAAAGAAAGAGAAGCAACGAAAAAACCAAACCGAAAAAGAACAAGAAAAAGAAAAAGAAAAGGAGAAGAATCCCAAATAAATAAATAAAATGGGAAGCCAAAGCTCAGACACATACATACTTACCCCGAGCATGAGCCAAGAGGGACGTGCAAGGGGAAAGATACGAGAAGGAAAAAGGGGACTATGCATCCCGGTGAACACTTAACTAAGTAAAAAGAGCAATAGTGAATGGGTACACTCTCACGTATATACAATACATAACTAATGTGTTCCGATTATTACCTCATCAAATTTTCTCGCATAAAAATTGACTATAAATAGCGGAAAGCGCGAGAGCGTGAGTTACCTACTTTCGATGAGAATCGACGAGCAGCGGGAATGCTGAACCCTATGCACGACGAAAAAGTAAAGGCAGGTATCGGGGGGAAGGGAGGACGACACCTGTGACCGCGGCTTGTCCAGAAGATCGTTGAGAGTAAAACCTCCTACGAGTTAGGCCGGAAAGTAAAAGCGATGATCAAAAAAATAAATAAATAACACACCGGGTGATCAGAAAACACACCCCCTCGGACGATTTTCCGAGACGAATTTCTCCGAAACGCGCCTTAAGGGGGGCACACACAACGAAAATGGCGGCGTTGGGAATATCTCGTCGAGATGCTTCCATAGATACACACAAACACAACGCCCGGCGTTTGCAGCTTCCCCGACCGGTTGTCGAGAAAGTTGGCCTTGGAGGGAAAAAAAAAAAAAAAAAAAAAAAAAAAAAAAAAAAAAAAAAAAAAAAAAAAATCAATCGAAAATTCGTTCAGTATACAAGTACACCACACTATACCTCGAGCTCTTCAAGCAATAAACCGTGGTGCTTGAGATACGTTCTGTCGGCCACGGGAGCCGTAACAGCAGCCAGCTATGAACCAGAACCGTAGGGGTACGTATACGTTGTTGTTTGTTGTTCATGACGATCTCACATTATATCACCGCCACGATCTAGCCCGCAGTCACGCAAAAGAAAAGGCACGAGGGGTCCACAGGTTCATGTCACACCCAAGGTACAGCAGGGGAAACAAAACCTAACGGAACTTTTAAGCGGGTCGGGGGTGCCAAGCCGACAGCTGTGGTTCCGCGACCTCTTGTGTGATACCACACAGTGGAAAAAAACACATGTTCGTATCATATGTCGGACAGATCACGATCTATCTGTCTGCTGTAGATCATCTACTGTAGATCCTAACCTGCCGCTATGAGATGCTATGCAGGATCTGTAGAAGCACAGATCCAACCCAGGAGACATGTGCTAGATCATGCGGATCGTACGGCTGCTACGCGGCAACGTGAGCAAACTCATACAGATCATACAGATCATCTGGCCTGAAAGGTGAACAGTAGTACATCATGAAGTGGGAACCGGTTAGCTATATGTCCCACATGTGACTTTCGACAAAAAAAAAGCATAACACATTAGGTCCTCTAGGCCTTCACGGGGGAAAATTGACCAATCAAAGTGACTTTTATGATTACAGCAAACGGCCACTGGAGGCTATTATTAATACTGGATGGTACAGCAGCGATGTTGTCTGGAGCGCTGTGTCGAGTGTCCAACGCCACGGCATGCCGCCGGCGGACACGAGCACTCGTACCCGCTACACTGCTGTCTGACGTGACACCTGGCGCTAAAACAGTGGAAGTCACCATTGGTGCATGTACGAGCTGCACCCACCGCATGCGCATCAAGTCTCGAGCAGCACCAACCCAAGCATGAGGCTCTGGCCGGACCTCTGCTGACCTGCAAGGGGCGGCGCATCGAAAAACTACAGCAGTAGCCCATGCTTTTTTTCCGTGCTGTGCTATTCATACAGTAGACGAATTCGCTCGCGAACGAAAAACTGTCGGTGCACTCACTGACATGCTAGGCCAAGCCTCAGTCAGTTCACAGAAGTCCCCCGCAGGGTATATATATATTTATTATTCAACTAGAACACACAAGACAAGGAAGAAAGGGGAAGAACATCAACTGGCGGGCAAAACACGTCGCAACCCGCCGACTGCTCCACACAGAAACACGTATATTTCCTGCGTGGAACTCCCAAATATCGTTACGCATGAATCCATACACCAAGCACGTGAGCACTCCGAACAGCCCCTCTGCTCTCGACTTGGTGAATGTGATAACAAAACATCGCTCACGATAAAATACCATGGTGATAAAACCAAAAATAAAATCCAAGATACTATACTAAAAGATAATCAATCAAGATCACCAACGTCTCAAACCAGAATGGTGCATGTTGGCATGTCGGATTCACTCCCCTGAAACTGTCAGATTTTGTAGACCACTCTAAAATCTACCCACCCCGCACCCCCGTAGCAGGCGTGATCGAAATATCACTACTATAGTATCAAACCAACCTTGGCAAATATGAGGTTTGAGGAAAAACAATTGATCTCACACATAGGAGCCAGCCGATTATTTTTTTTTTTCCAATGTGTATACTTGTACTTCGGTTAATAATGTACAGCAGTATCGTACACTCATACAGGTACCGTGAAACTGTACCGAGACTAGAAGGGTGCATCACTGCACCGAGGACACCAGATATACAAGTATATGGAGATATATCATACAGTAGTACTCAAGGGGTTGATATTACGGGGGACCATAGTAAATAGGACCAAATATTGTTGGTAAAAATAGGTAAATACATAGGTTTTAGCGTGTACCGTAGGTCCTATTTACTATGGTCCCCCGTAATAGTGAGTCTTTCTAAGGTAAGCCATTTAGGCAAGCTGATTGGCTAAGGGTGCACTACATGCGGCTACACCAACCTAGACTCTTTTCCCAGCCACAGCTTCCCGGGCCGGCCGAATCAACCTGTTAATACCTGTAGAGTCTTTCCAAGCACAGCATTCAAGCCGGCCGAGTTAACCTAGAGTCTTATCAAGCACAGCATCCGGGTACTAACCACTGCCACAGGGGACATAGGGTTCGGGTCGGAGGGTAGGCTTTAGGCGCCAAGCAGAAAACCTCCGTAAAGATTCACTATCAAGGAGCGACCACCCCTCATATCATGTAAACGTGCGCATATACAGCAGTAGCATCATACATACATACATACATACATGAATATATACGTGCATACATACATTACTGCTGTATATGCCCCTGGTCTGCTGCTGTACCATGAACTCGCAGTTTGCCTGGCCTGTGCATGTCCTGAATTCGTACCCCCGCACTCGGTACGTTGGGCATGCCATGTGTTTTTCTTTTATCTCGAATCATCGTTCGGGCCCAAGTCGCTGGCATCTCTCTATTGACAAGACGAAGACCCAGCACGGACAATTGGGTGTCCTGGATCCCCAAGATGGTGGAAATACGTAACGGTTTCGTGTCAACAACAAACGCACAAAACAGTAGCAGGTACCGTCGCAGCATCGCGGCTGTCTGTGCGCGACCCGCGACCTGTCATGCTGTGCGCTACAGAGTCGGCGATAAAATAACGAACGGTTCGCGGACAGCAGTCGTATCATAGCAGCAGCAACAGCGGCTGCTTCGCTCTGGGGGACGAACGGCACAGTTGTAAAGGCTAGTGATACGCGTACGGTTGAAAAAGGAGGTAGAGAGCACGTCGGTCGGTACATAACTGGAAATTTTCGCAGCACCAGCCAGACCCACGGTCGACTGATTGACGCACAGCCCCCCAAAAGCACATGTATCTCTCATTCTATCAATGTAGACTACTGCTGCACCAGCGGTGAACTGGCACGCACGGGCTGCGCTGTTCAACTTGGTGCTTTGACCCCGCAGTGGGCCCATCCCTTTAGGCGCCCGACCCCGAGCACGAGCTCGTGGGAATATATGAAAGCCTAGCAGGGCCGCCGGAGATCCACCCCAGGCAATCTGTGCCCATTTGGTGCTACGATTAGCTTGTCGGCCACATGCGTCTACAACAACTCCTATCTACAATAGTACCTACACATGGCTCGACCTACATGCAGGAGGGGTTGACAACGAACATCGACACTGATGTCTGTGGTCATTTTCAATCTTGCACGTCGGCACAGACCAACCCGACCCCAGGCCTGGCCCCGACCCTAACCCTAACCCTTGAGGTCGGCAGGGGCGGCCGCGCGCCTCCGCAGCGTGTTTTGCTGGCGTTCTTTCAAAAAAATCCCGGGCGACCAAAAAGGCCAGCCTCGACCATTGAGACAGACGTCCGTCACGAAACTCATTGCCTACCCGTCCTGAATTTAGGGCGAGTCGCTGTACATATGATATACGTACAAGGTTTCCCCTTCGGGATTAATATGGTTGACTTTGAAACCCCGGGGGTGTCCCAAGCTGAATTGGGAGTGCACAGCCAGCAGGCGTTCGTTCCTCGTACCACGTAGCCCCGAGAAAGAACCAAGAAAATAAAAAATAAAAAAGCCCGCGAAAGCTATACAGTAAATTAAAAAACGCGCAGCCACCGGGCAAGTGACCGAGCAGCAAGCAACACCGACCAGCCCGCGACGAGCTTTTAGCTACGCGTACAGAGGTTCTCTACGTATACAACGGATTTTACGCGCAAAGCCAAAAACAGCCTCTAGCCAGAACCTACGGTATATATGTTTTTCTTTTGCTCGCAAAGTTCACCGCCGCTGCTTCTGCTGCCGTAAAGTCTGCTGCTGCAAGTTCGCGAAACGACTCATGTATAAAAACAAGGTGTTCACAAAGAGGCTGCAGATATTACGAGGGGCCATACTACATAGGACCTACGGTACACACAAAACCTATACATTTCCCTTTTTTCACTTAACAATATTTGGTCCTATTTACTATAGTCCCCCGTAGTAGATAGATTGTGCCGTGCGCATTGGCGTCTCTGGCCCGCTTCTGGCGCGCTTAGTCCTTCTAGGACTGCAGTCCCATATTGGGGTAAACTACTCAAATTACAAGTAGTTTGTCCCCTAAACGGGACTGCACGGGACTGCGGCACTAAAAGGGATAGGGTCCGGGTTAGGGTTATAGGGTAAAGATCAAGGTTAGAGCCCATCTCAACGGGGGGAACACTAAATTTCATTATTTTGGAAATAAAATTTCGATTCCAATGAATTTTAATTTGATTTTCGAAAAAAAAAAAAAAAACGTGATTGTACCCTATATCGGGAAACGGCGCATTCATTGTCACATAAAAAAGGAAATCGAAACAACCTGGCATAACGCAGCGCGTCACACAACGCCCAGCCGACAAACAGCGACGAATTTGCGTTGTCGCGTGCGCGCCGCCGCCAGCATTTTTTTCTATTTGGTGGCGCAGGATAGGAAGCTATCACTCTCAGGGTGTCTTGGGTGGGCGGAGGGAGCCCTCAAGCGCCACGTGCGGAACAGCAACGGTGGTGCAGCTATCGAGGTCTCGAGCGTATCCTCTGTTTTTTTTTGCTCGTTTGCTCGGTTTTCGTGATGGTTGGCCGATCGAGCAGGCCGAAAAATTGGGCTTGCGGCCGCCATGATTTATTTTGAGGCGCCCCGCCGGGGTACGATGTGCTATGGTCTGTGGCCGTGGGCGCGGCTATTGCTCCGGTCGCCTGTCGTTGAGGTTCGGGTTTATCGCCTCGACCGTGGTCACCGAAGCGGCCAAGAATCACCCCAGACTCCACCGGGGGTGTTGACCTACCATGAACATGCTACATCAAGGCTGATCAACTCCCAAATTCGAAATTGAAATTAAAAAAATCACACGAAACAAGTCCCAAAAGACTTTTCACTCAATTTTTTTTTTGTCTAATTTTCCCCTTCGAATCCTGCCTGGTCATTCACTCTTCTGCCAATCAGATGCAAATTAAATTAGAAGAAAAAAAAAATCAAGTCAAATTGAAAAGAACCAAAAGTCCACGATAAGATGGGCCCTTAGGGGTTGGGTTGGGTCAACGCCGCCCGTGCCCTCATCCCACCATCGGAAGCGAACACCTCTGACAGACAGCAACTTTGCCTTGACATGCCTTGACCGACACCAAACTACTACCAGGTAGGTTTTAGTCTGGAACGACCAGCCCTAAACCCTCGACAGCGCACGTTTTGCCTTGCTTTTACTTTTATGTCTCCTCTGGCATCTTTGACCGGGAGTGCTTCCTACTCCCGAGAACGGTGAACAACCAGTAGCCCGACCCCTGTGCGAAGATAATCCTATTGGGGACGTCAGATGGGAATACCGAAAATTAACTACTAATTTATTTTTCGAAATTCGGGCAGACGAAATTGAAAATGGAAAGTTGAACTGTTTCCTATGCGGTTCGATTTCGAGCTTCAGATTTGCATTTTTCGATCTCAACAATGAATGACCCTGCTTATGCAGTCCAAATATGCAAAATCCGACCGGATTTTTTTTCGATTTGAGAATCCGATGACCCAAGTCGTCGGATTTTGGGGTCATCAGATTTTCAAATCGAATATGGCATGCTCTCTAAATTCAAGATGTTATCTACGACAGCAAACAGCAGCAGAACGATCGATGAGTTGGATGGTGATACAGCTGTATAGCGACGTTGCTTCGCGCCCGACGCGCGGGCGGCGCGTCCTCCGTGGCCAGACTAGAGTCGGCTGGCGCGGGCTCGGGCCTAGAAACCAAGAGAAGCGCACTCGGCACTCGCCTCTCCGTGGATACGTATTCGTAGACTACACTGCTATACGTACAGCGGCAGCAGCAGCAGTCAGTCACCACAAAATCAAACACAAAATACCAAGACAGGTTGACTCTAGCGCACTCGCCACGTCTCTTCGCCGCCAGATCAGAGGCAGTCAGCGTGGGCTCGGACGCTTGGGTCCTACGCGCAGGGCAGCGCACCCAGCGCGTTTCTTCGCGGCGCCAAACCACAACAATAACAGCAGTTGGTCTCGGCGTTTGCTCGAATCTCTACACGCACAAAAAATCTGATTTTTCCGCACAGAAAGATTCTTTCGGTTTGCCAAGTTCATATTTGAAAATGCCATCGGGTCAAAATCTGAAGCTCAAAAATCAAACCGCATAGGAAACGGCCTAAAAAAAAATACCAGGTACTAAATTGACTATTTCAGCAACGGCAACTGCGTGTGTGGTGGATGGGGAGAGGGTGGTGATAAAAAAAACTGGTGTCCAACTTCCAATGCAAGGATTCCGTACTCTTTTTACGGCAAGCACGACGCTACCGGTACTTCTAGGCCCCCACGCTCCTCGTAAGACGGCTGGTAGCACTAAATGCAGCATGGTTTAGGTCCCTACCTGGGGGTCGCAATGGGATTGAGTCGTTGTCGAGGAGACCCGGTGCGCAAGCCGAGAGCTACGTACGGAGTACGAGGAGAGAGAAGAAGGACGAAACAGGTTTTCTTCCAAAGGTCGTTGGTGTATTCTTCTGAATCATTTCGGATACATACTTGGTGAGCTGGCCTGGAGATGAAAGATGGGGTACATTTTACACTTGAACAGAGTATACCCACCTGCAATACAAAACAAAATACTCCCAACAGGAACAGAGCAAACACAACCAGGTCTCCATAGTGGAGCAAATAAAAAAGACCGTTCCTCGCTCCGGGACCTCCACTCCCCTTTCATGACGGCGATGACGACTACAACACTCAGGTGCACGCAAAACGCAGCAGCTACGTGGCCGTGGTGAGATTCGGTCGGGAGGCTGCTACGCGTAAAAGCATCCGACCTGCGTGCGGTGCGGTGCCTCTTTTTTTCCTGTACCTACGCCCGCAAACAAAGACACCAACTGCAATAGGGTAGTACCCACCTTTCGACTCATAGCTCCAGCAGCAAAGTATCACACTCGAGGACACACGTTCTGGACACAGGGGAGGTGGTGTTGCTTGCTTAAACCCGTTCTACGATAACGAGTCGTTCCGAGTTTATCTTGCGGATGACCTCCACAAAAAGGCGCGCGTTGCTTTTGACTTGGCTTAGGTGTTCAATAACTAT
Source organism: Macrocystis pyrifera (assembly GCA_031763025.1). Lineage (NCBI taxonomy): Eukaryota > Phaeophyceae > Laminariales > Laminariaceae > Macrocystis > Macrocystis pyrifera. Next base: position 6,714,899 of record JASSKH010000024.1, on the reverse strand, counting down.
TTTCAAGGCGTTATTATAGCGGGGAGGATGGATCCGTTTCCGTTCCTGATTTTTCCGTGTTTTTTTTCGAGCGAGATTCAATCGAGTACGTAGCCTGCGCAACTATGCCTTTCAGCACTCTGCTGGGGGTTCGCAAGCCCGACCAGGGTCTCATTCAGGTGGCACGAAGTCAACTGAACCGATGACTGCACAACCTAGAACACTTTTTCTTGAGCCAGTCGCATAAGTCTGTCATTGTCATATCATGCTCGTTTTTACCGCACACTGCAAATACAATTCCATACTAACCCCAAGTGATTTATGCCCGAAACATGTCGCCCAGTTTGATTGCGGATTGCTGATTTCTCGGTGGTTTGCACGGCAGCGGTGTACCAGGTACCAGGTATGATTCGGAACCTGAAGTCTTCAAGTAGATATGATACGAGGCACATGGCATACGCTGGCCTGGAGCAATCGCCTCGCCTTATGTCCGCTTTGCAACACCAGGTGGTGGAGGCGGCGGGGCTGCTACTGGGCATCACAGCAACGGACGAGGACCGCGATCCTGATGCGCCTATTTATCGGGTGAGAAATTCGGGCGGTTATCGTAACCGGATTGGTTCAGCCCCCATCCGATAGATCATGATCTGTCAGCGATCATAACCTACGGTAGATAGATACAACGTTTGCCGTTAGGATATTGGTGTACCAGGTACGATACAAGAGCCGTACCACAGTTTATCTGATGGCATACAGATCCCATCCGGAACACATGTGAGCCGCGCCGTTACACGGATTCCGAACGGGAAACAGCAGCATCAATGATAACAGTACGTACTTACCTACGTAGATCATGCAGATCACACGCATATCGTATATCTGGGGCATGATAACACACCCCCTCGGATGAACTTCGAAGCTGGTTTTCACGACAATGGGGAAGGTGCAGGGGGGGTGTTATCTTATGATCCGTGTGTGATAAGCTAGCTGCCCCGAGAGATCTACACAGCAGCAGTGTGGTCCCTCTATATTTTATAAATTTTGAAATACGTGAGCTGTGAGTTCGACTGATTAAATACTTGATACTCAACTTTGCAAGCTGCGTATATAGTGCCGATGTAATATGTGGCAGGCAACAATACCGGCACTATTATAGCGGCAACCGGCACTACCTACTCCGCACACTACCACGCTGGTGAATCCCTTCTGTGCCAAGCGGTTCCACAAGGCACTATAGCGAGCAACCGGCACTATTATACTCAACCGGCACTATCAATAGACGGACCACTACTACTGCTGTATCATGGACTAGTAGATATCTGATCTGTCCGACGTGTGCTTTTTTTTTTTGCGCTTTCGTGACGACAGCGACCCAGGTTTGCCTGCAGCCTCGCCCGTCACTTGCCGCTCCCCCCTCCCCCCTCTCCGCATCGTATCGTCTCCACCAACGCTACACGCTCGCTCGTATATACGTGCAGGGCTTGGAACCTGGATCAATCTACGGCCCCACACTCCAAGTCCTAGCGCAGCAACCGCTGCCCGGTATCTTGAAGCGGCTGAGATCGCTCAACCCGGGCTCTATCAGCAATGAGGTTGCTCATGACGTCTTCGCCAAGGTAGACAGTCGACGCGACCTTTCCTCCTCTTTCGAAAAATGCAAGCTATGATAAGGGGGTGATCGATAGCGTTTCCAGACGGTATGGCCCTCTCACTCCATGTCGACTTTCTCGATTCCGGCATGATAAAAACTCGGTTTCCCCGAAAACTCACATACCTGTCCCCTGCCCCCCGCCCCACCCCCCACCTTCCCCCCTCCACCCACCCCCATCCCCCATACCCCCCATACCCCTCCCTCTCTCCCTTCCTCTCCCACCCCCTCACCCCCCTTTAACTATGGCCATGCATGAAATGAGTACACCCTCCCCTGCTCGCCCCCCCCTCTACGGCTGCACGACTACGGCCATAAGACATGTGTACACCCCCTACCTCATTCCACCCCATCCCACCCCACCCCCACCCCACTTTCCCCATTCCCATCCAAATCCTGTTCGAAACGGCAACCCTTGCAGACTCTCTTATCAAGCTTCGAGGCGGTCGGCGGCAGCGGCGCTCGCGGCTCGCTCGGGCTCACGAGTTCTTCTTCGCGGACGAGCACCAACGCCAAAAGTTCCAGCTTTTCAATAAACCGTCCCACCGCCGCCCCCACCGCTCTGTCCGCGGGCCGAACATTCTTCGCGACAAGCAGCGGTGAGGACAGGGATGATAGCCCTGGGACGGCGGCACCTTCAAACGCGGCACCAGCAGCGGCAGCAACAGCACCAGCACCAGTGCACACCGCCGCGCTAGTGTCTCCCGCATCCTCAGGGGTAACGACTGCGCCGGCGGCAGCAACAGCAGCAGCAGTGGCGGCAGCAGCGGCGGCAGCGACAGCGGGGTTAGGGCAGGCAGGGGGGGGGCGGCAGTCAACCTGGGGAGGCAGCGCAGTTGCGGCGGGGAAGGTGGGGGCGGCGGTTCACGCCGTTAAGCTTGCCATCATGGGTGTGACGCGGAAGCTGGTGAATGATGATGGTCGCCTTCCCCTGGAGAACAGAACAATGGCGGTCTTGGTCGACGGAAGCCGCATGTCATTCCTGGCGTTGGAGCTGGCGGGCGCTGTCTGGAAATTCGGAAGGTGAGATTTTGAGGGGGGTGGGGGGTTTGTTAGAGAGATACGTACACCACACTGGTAGACCACTGAGCTACTGCTGTAGCATGTCAGCGCCGACTGCACGTGTGTAGCTCAGTGGTCAGCGCCGAACGTTAGCTCAACGGTCGGCGCTGACGGTTACGTATCACGGTGGCTATGACCCCAGACTTTGCAAGTTTTCGTCAGAGATAGGTGCGCCATAACAACAGATTAAGCTGTTTCGGCGGGCCACAGTGATCAGAACCTGCGATGGAACCGAAACCAGGAATTCCCCTAAGCTTACAAACCACTTTTGGCTCTACTTATTACAGTATGTTCCCCCGTCATATATACTACGGGGGTCCATAGTTAACGGGACCAAATTTCGTTAGTAAAAATAGGTAAATATATAGCTTTTTATGTGTACCATAGGTCCTATTAACTACGGACCACCGTAATAGTAGTCAGCGCTGGTTGCCATAGCTCAGTACAGTAGCTATGGTGTACGCCTGCACTCGCAGTTGGGCGTCGCTGGCGGTCAAATATATATGGTGCAGTAATACTAGGAGGCCGGTCTTGTTTGACCCGTCAAGTCGTCGTTTGGCCATTTTTGACGCGTCAAGGCGTCTTTTATCTTTCAACATACTAGTTTTAGTGTAGGTGGGAGGTCAGTCAAGGGGTCAGACCGCGGTCTCCTGGCGCCTTTGGTCTGGAATTTCGGGAGGTATGGTTGAGGGTTGGGGTGGGTGTCGCTCGCGGTCAAGCATGCTGCAATAGAAGATCGTCTAGTTCGGACAAAGGCGTCTTCTATCCTCGGTACACTACAGTAGCTTTAGTGGAGAGAGGCGGCCAGTCAATGGATCAGACCGCGGTCTCCTGGCATCTGAAAGTCTGGTTCGACGCGTCAAGGCGTGTTTTGTCCTTAACATACTAGTTTAAGTGCAGATGGCGGTCAGTGAAGGGGTCAAACCGCGGTCTCCTGGCATCCTTGGTCTCGAAGTCTTTTTTGACGCGTCAAGACGTCTCTTGTCCACAACATACTAGTTTTAGTGTAGGTGGGCGATCCCATCCGGGGTTCAAAAACCGCAGCCTCTGGAACGTTTGGGTCTCGAAGTAAGGTTTGAGGGGTGGGGTGGATGTCGCTCGTGATCAAAAGATGCTGTAGCAGGAGGCCGGTGTTTTCGGATCCGTCGAGGCGTCGTCTTTTGGCGCTTTCCCGCAACATGAGAGAAGAACGCCCCCCCCCCCCCCCCCCCTGCCTTGAGAGTAGCGCGAGTCATCCGACATGGTGACAGGCGGGTCGCTACGATTGTTTTGAGGAAGAGGAATACGAGGGTTTGAAAATTATCCCTCCCCCCCCAGGGTTGGGTTGGCGTCGGTTGGCAACGACACTGTAAAACATGCCGCTCACTACGTGAGCTAGACATCCAGGGTACCGTTTATTTATTTTTATTTTTTTGGCGGTCGCCCACAGCTGGTCGTCTAGTTAGATCATTTGTGCGAAGTAAAGAACCTTTACTCTGCACAAGGGAATTGATCGTATCACGTAGTGTTCAAGGTAAGGCACCCAAGAGGCAGTTACATAGTACTCCCATTGCTGTCTCTGGAAGTGGCCACATCGGAAATTAAACTAACTCATTGAAGCTGTCATCCATATGCAAGTCCGCCTCACAAGCGGTTCTTAGTAGGATGCAGCTCACCCTTCATGCGACTCGCCGGACACCTCACGGCGCTTCGCGCTTGGTGCAAGCAATGTCTGCCTGGTCGGTGAAAACCCGACATGCTCCGTCCCGGTCCCGGCATTGTAGGGATGCGAGGGTCTATGGTCATACGACTACGGCCATGCATGAGATCGAGTACATCTCTCTTATCGAGTACACCCCCCCCCCCCCCCCCCCCCCAGGAACGGGATGTGTTAGAAGAGGAGATGCGGGAAATAGATGAATGTGATATAGAGGAGTTTGATACACTGAACAGCAGCGAGAAAACGATCGCTATCCTTGGAGATAGATGGTGGCCACAGGAGGCCAAACAGGAAGGGGATAAGATTAGCAAAAAGTTTCTATGTAATATATGGAAACAGCGTAATGACCGCCCAATTGTTGGAGGTATCTCTATTAGGAGTAGGAACGGTGCTCCGTCTCGAAAGGGATGCGTGGTCAATGGTCAAATGACTAAGGCAAGCAACAAATGAGTACGCCCCCCCCCCCCCCCCCCCTTCCTTACGAGAAGCGCAAGTCATCGGACATGGTGACGGGCGGGTCGCTACGATTGTTTTGAGGAAGACGAAGACGAGGGTTTGAAAATTAAAAATCGGCGAAAAAATCAACGCGCAGTGAGAATGGTAAAAAAAACTCTACTCCGATAAAAACAAATATCCGCTCTGTGATTGATGTTGCTCGTGCCAAGACACCAGGTGTGTTATTATTATTGTTAATACTTTATAAATAGTAGTATTATAACTATCGTTATTACATAGTTAATAGGACCTATGATATACATAAAAACCCATATATTTACCTTTTTTTATAACAAAAAATTTGGTCCTGTTTTCTATGGCCCCCCGTAATAGTTGTTGTAGTATTGTTATCACTGTTATTATTGTTGTGTTTGGAACCTGGCAGTTTCCGAGCTACACGCTGTGTGCTGGCGAATTCTATTTACTAATGACTTGAGTTTAGCGAGAGATTACTGTAGTAAATTCGTGCCTGGTACTAAATTGAAGACGTTAATGAGTATACACCTCGGAAGCACACGATACAATTGCAGCACGAGAGCTTCAGCGTTGATCACTCATAAAAACATTATCCCAAAGGCAACAAGAACCCCAATCTTTTTTTTTTTGTACGATGCGTGCGCAATAATAACGGCAGGTTCGTGGTTGTTCACGTGGGTGGGGAACACCGCGAGGAAGTCGATGACGCCGGTGGCGGCCCTGAGAGCTGCGACAGAACGGAGCGGGAAAGCAGAGAAGAACTTTCTGCATTTTCCGGAGACGAACAAGAACAAGAACAAGAACAGGAACAGGAACAGGAACAGGAACAGAAGAGCGACGACGATATAAGACAGAGGAGGAAGGCGAGGAGGGGGCGATGGGAGTCGGGTTTCTTGCGGGAAGAGCTGACGGATACCTGCCTTCAACAGCTAGAGATACCGGCAAGTATTAACACCTGGGAGTAATTTGTGTGACATGAGGCCAGGTATAAGCTACGGGAATTTTTGCAAATGATCGGGTCGGGTTAGGTCGGGTCGGGTCGGGTCCGGTCGGGTATGGGTCGTGTCGAAGAAAACCAAAATGGAAATAAGGCAAGAAAGCACGTTTTACGTTAACTCAACTCCGACAGATCATCGATTTCCACTTGATGATCCACGGTAGATTTTTTTCAGGGCGGATCTATCCCAGATCTGTACGATCTGTAGGATCTAGGTCGTGTTGCCGGGTGGGGTGGGAGTGGTATAATCTGCATGACCCACGACGCGATTCCTGGGTCGGACCTGCACCACTGTGTACAGATCCTGCACAACCTCTCACAGCGGCAGCTGCGGAACCAGATGATATACATGATCTATGCTCGTAGATGATCTATCTGTAGATGATCTGTCCGCTGTGTGCATGGTTTCCATAGTTGCATGTGGATCACGCAGATCAGGAAATATATATATATATATATACGGTAGATCTTCCCTTTCTCTAAAGTATCTAGATCACGAGGTAGGAACAGATGATCTGTCCGAGCAGTATACGTATTTTTTCGTACTAATCCCGTTGGGGGCCGGCCCCAAGGTATCGACAATGGTTGGTAACTTTGGTGGTGGTACCAACCATCTACGAGCAGCTGCGTGAGCGACCAGCAGTATGTACGGGTAGGGAGGGTCGTGCTGCTTGCGACCGTGCCGTACGACCCCCTTGTACTCAACCATTGTAACTCGGGACACCAACAATCGTATCATCTCCCACCCCCCTCCAATCACGCAGTTACCGCAACCATTGGTGAAATCGTCAACCTACTACGTATCGTCAATTTTTCTCTCTGGGATCCCGAGAGGGCCAATAGTGCTGTGAGTATGTTTTGCTTTCCGACAAATTTGGTGTTAGATGACATGACGCTTCGACGACCCTGGAGAAGAAAAACGAGGGAAACCAAAACCTAAAAAGGAAACTACAGTATGCACGAAGCGTAATATCGCAAAAAAAAAAAAACGTTGACTTCGAACAGGGATGCTGCTGCGACCGCTTCTTAGCGCCCATTTTTTCTCGACAAGACGGTACAATCGGAATCGTAGCGTTATGTAAAAAGTCGCGCGTTGTTATTTTCGGAAGGCTCCCTCTCTCTCTCTCTCTAGACCAGATACTTTCGAAAACATCTTGCTGTTGTTCGGTATTAACCAACCTTAACCCCCCCGTTCTGAAAAATATCGAGCGCTGAAAAACGATCGCAACCCCTTCGGCGAACCCATCTCCAACAATCGTCAGCAACCTGAGCTTCAACGTTGATCACCCCGAAACACACCCCAGCGGAATTGATTCTCTTGGCACCCGCCGTCGTCTCCTCCCCCCCCCCCCCCCCTCGCGCGCGCGCACGCAGGAAGAATCGCTGGAGCTCGTGTTTCGATCGCTCCCACCGGGCTCATCGGGGTCGGTAGAAGAAGTGATAAGCGTCATCGACGCCGTCCTCACCGAGCGGAAGGTAGAGGTAAGTGTTAAACACCTCTAACACATGCCTGGTACTACTCCGGAGGAAGAAGCCCGCAGCCTGCGCACGTTCTAGTGAGTCGTGAGCCGCCGCCGCCCGAAGCGAGAGTGCCGTCAACAACTCCGAGGCGGCGGGGGGCGCGAGAGGTTCGCTTCGTTCGCTCGAGATTAGGTTGCGCTCGGAGCAGGAGAGCAGCTCTGTAAATACTCAGAGTCCGGCCTCTCCCTGAGTCCCCCTAAACAAATGCCACCGCTAAGTCGATTGCCTTTTGACACGTCGCCTCGTATGTTTTCGCCGTTCCAGCGAGCGGGGCGGGGGGGGGGGGGGGGGGGTGTACTCATTATCATGCATGGCCGTAGTTGGATGACCATAGACGCTCGCATCTCCACAATGCCGGGACGGGGCACGTCGGGTTTCACCGACCAGGCAGACATTGCTTGCACCAAGCGCGACGAGGCGCTTTGAGGTGTTGTTCCGTGAGTCGCATGAACGGAGTGACCTGCATCCTGCTAAAAAAAACCGCTGGTGAGGGAGGCGGACATTCGGCACCTTGTGTGCGGTTGGGGAGGTCTACGTACGAACGAAAAGGTTTATTTGTGTTCACTTGATTTTGTCCCCCTGTCCTAGTCTCGGAAGTAGTATAAATAGTGTGGTATGTACAAGTATACACCGGGGGGGAAGGGAAGGGGAGTCCGGCTACTCTCGTCCTAAGACCACCGGCTGGAAACTCTCGAGAAAGTCGGAATTCTCTCGCTCGGTGCTCTCGATGCCCCCCCCCCCCCTGGTCATACGATTACGGCCACGCATGATAACGATAATGAGTACCCCCCCCCCCCCCCCCCCCCCTATTATATATATTATATATGGGTTGGGTTGGCGTCGGTTGGCAACGACACTGTAAAACATGCCGCTCACTACGTGAGCTAGACATCCAGGGTACCGTTTATTTATTTTTATTTTATATTATTTTTTGGCGGTCGCCCACAGCTGGACGTCTAGTTAGATCATTTGTGCGAAGTAAAGAACCTTTACTCTGCACAAGGGAATTGATCGTACCACGTAGTGTTCAAGGTAAGGCACCCAAGAGGCAGTTACGTAGTACTCCCATTGCTGTCTCTGGAAGTGGCCACACCGGAAATTAAACTAACTCATTGAAGCTGTCATCCATATGCAAGTCCGCCTCACAAGCGGTTCTTAGTAGGATGCAGCTTACCCTTCATGCGACTCACCGGACACCTCACGGTGCCTCGCGCTTAGTGCAACCAATGTCTGCCTGGTCGGTGAAAACCCGACGCGCTCCGTTCCGGTATTGTAGGGGTGCGAGGGTCTATGGTCATTCGACTACGGCCATGCATGATAATGAGTACACCCCCCCCCCCCCCCGCCAGCAAGTAATCCGACGCTGCTGCCGTCGGTATGCAAGAACGTACGCACGCACAAAGGTGCCGGAGCCCGCCCGCCCCACAAGTGTTTTTTATGTTGCAGGATGCAGCTCACTCCTCCCTCCCTTCTTTCCTTCTTTCCTTCCTTCTTTCACTTGCGATTCACCGAGCAATAACACCTCACGTCTTTCACTTCAGGTGAAAAAAGAGAAGAAGAAAAAAAAAAAAAAACGTCTGCCTGGTCGGTGAAAAACTCGACGTGCTCCGTCCGTCCTGGTGTTGTAAGGCTGCGAGGGCCTGTGCTTCCACACCTCGGACAGAGACAGTCGAATATTTCCCGCGCCATGATCTAGATCCCTTGAGGCAGATAGATCAGCTATCCCTGATCTGTATGATTTTCTACAGTAGCTCAAGTTGGTCGCAGTGTGGAACCCGTACGATTCGCATGATCTGCGGGATCTAGCACATGTTTCCTGGGTTGGATCTGTACTGTACGGATAGATCATGCACAACCTCTCACAACGGCAGGTAATGATCTACTTGATCTATTGTAGACAGATAGATCATCATCTGTCGGAGATGTGATGCGGTCATACGACTGGCCAAGGAGCTAGGTGATCTACTGATTGGACATGATCTGTCCGTGGTGTGCTGTGGTCATACGACTTCGGCCCATGCATGATAACGATAATGAGTAGACCCCTCCCCCCGAGGGTCGTTCACGACTTGGCCTAGCTTAGACAAGAAGTACTTGAAATTTTTCCCACACTTGGGACAGATAGATCAGATAGGTCAGATAGATCATCTACAGATAGATCAGATAGATCATCCACAGTTAGATCAGACAGATCATCTACAGATATATCAGATAGATCATCTACAGATAGATCAGATAGATCATCTACATATAGAGCAGATAGATCATCTACATATAGATCAGACAGATCATCTACAGATAGATCAGACAGATAATCTACAGATATATTAGACAGATCATCTAAAGATAGATCAGACTGATCATGTACAGATATGTCAGACAGATCATCTAGATCATCTAGGTAATCTGCAGATAGATCAGATAAATCGTCTACAGATAGATAATCTTCAGATCATCTGCAGATCATCCAGATCCTAACCAGTCGTTGTGAGATGTTATGCAGGATCTGTACAACACAGGTCTAACCCAACACCTTCCACGTTTCGGACACACAGTCGATTCCCACTTGACGCTCTAGGTCCTCAAGGGTGAAGATCTATTCCTGATCTGTGTGATAAAAGTTGCCTCTGTATCCTGTTGCCGGGATAGAGCCGTACAATCTGCATGATCTATCGTAACAAGCACGTATTTCCTGGGTCGGACCCGTACCACTGACAGATCCTGCACATCACAATTGATATAGCGGCAGGTCAAGATCTGAACGATCTATCTGTAGATGATATATCAGTAGATGATATATATGTAGATGATGCATCTGTAGATCATCTATCTGTAAATGATATGTCTGTAGATCATGTATCTGTAGATGATCTGTCTGTAGATCATTTATATGTCCGGCGTTCGTGAATCTTCTGACCGGCGAGGATAGCTAGAGAAACCACCGAATACCTTTAGCAATCCCCTACAGTAGTACCACTATGGCCGGTAATATACGTAACGGTTAGTATTCATATTAAAGCATGAACGCTCCCTATATTCACTCCAAGGGTGGTGTGTTCGCAGCATTCAGTTAGCAAAAACGAATGGGCCGAGAGAAGGGGGGGCGGGGGGGGAAAACGTTTTGTTTTGTGATGACACACAGCAAGCAGTGTTTAGTCAGAGCGAAGTCACAACAGGCAGTAGCAGTAGTAGTAGTGTTTTTGTTTTCGAAAATGGTTGGAACCCAATGTTATTGGATACGATGAAAAAAAAGCAGTTCTGACTGCAGGGGCTCCTCGACTGACGAACTACCCAACGTCGTTGGAAACCCCGATTACCCAATATCGTTGGAAACCCCACTACCCACTAACGTTGGAAACCCATTTACCCAACATCGTTGGAACCCCATTACCCAATGTCGTTGGAAACCCCAATTATCCGATATCGTTGGAAACAAACCCCACTACCCAATATCGTTGGAAACCCCACTACCCACTAACGTTAGAAACCCATTTACCAATATATCGTCGGAAACCCCATTACCCAATATCGTTGGAAACCACAATTACCCGATATCGTTGGAAATCCCATTAGCCAATATCGTTGGAAATCCCATTAGCCAATTTGTTGGAAACCCTCCCTGATGCTTAATAACTTTGGAAACCCCAAATATACAATACCGTTGGAACCCCCAAAATACTCAATATCGTTGGAAACCCCGTTACCCAATATCGTTGGAAACCCCAATTACCCCATACAATTAGAAACCTCGTTGGCATTCCAAAATATTGTTGCGCTGTAAAATCTAGGCCATCGGGTTTTGCACTTTCGTTTTTTTTTTCATCTCAAAGTGATTTCTTGGGGCTACGGCTGGGTACGGGGGGGGCGTACTCATTTGTTGCTTGCCATAGTCATTTGACCATTGACCACGCATCCCTTTCGAGACGGAGCACCGTTCCTACTCCTAATAGAGACATCTCCAACAATTGGGCGCTCATTGCGTTGTTTCCATATATTACATAGAAACTTTTTACTAATCTTATCCCCTTCCTGTCTGGTCGCCTTTTGCCACCATCTATCTCCTAGCATAGCGATCGTTTTCTCGCTGCTATTCAGTGTATCAAACTCCTCCATGTCACATTCGTCTATTTCCCTCATCTCCTCTTCCAACACACCCCCGTTCCTCCTTGTATATTTCACATTCTCCTACTACCTGAGTTCTACTCTCTATTGCTTTGCCACACGGGCACATCTGCTGTGCGTCTACTTCCTCCTCCTCCCGGCTACTGGTGTACCTCTTTCTTCTTTCTTGGCCGGTCCAGGTCACCTACACGAAAGCGCAGTTTCAGCGTTTTCGCGAAGTATCGGCGGGGGGGGGGGGGGGGTATGACGGCGTGTTTTGCCTTGTAGGGGTATTTTACGCCCTTAATATTCCTGAGGCTCTCCTCCTCACGTCAGGACCTCTCTACAAAAAAAAACCCGCGTTGATGACACAATCCCCCATGGCCTAGGCTTAGGTCGTACATGCAGCAGCAGCAGAGCTCCTCAAGTATGGCAAGGAAGCCTAGAAAGAAGTACAGAAGTACAGTATCACACCGGTGATGGGATAACACCCTCCCCCCCCCCCCCCCCCCCGCTGCGACGAATTTCCGAGCCGAGGGTCTCCAAACTCCGGGGGGTCACGCGCAACAACACCGAAAACATGATGGGCTTTTTTTGGAAATATATCTGGACGCTACGTTTCCATAAACGTACCGGTACGTACGTACCGTGCACTATAATCAAGATAACACACTCCCTGGGACGAATGTCAGACAGACTTCAAGGGGGGCACACGCAATTAAAATGGTGGCTCCGGAAATACTTCGTCTATTACGGGGGTCCATAGTTAACGGGACCAAATTTTGCTGGTAAAAATAGGTGAATATATAGGTTTTTATGTATACCATAGGTCCTATTAACTATGGACTCCCTCGTCGTACTCAGTTGTCGAGAAGCCCAGCTTTTAAAAATCGTCCGAGAGGGGGGGGGGGGGGGGGGGGGGGGGGGGGGGGTGTTATCTTATCACCCAGTGTGTTATACGGTAGGCGTTTGCACCCTCCCGCTCCGCTGTCGAGAGAAAAGCCAGCTTCGAAAATGAAAAAATTCTTGGGAGGGGGTGTTGTTCTCTCATCACCCAGTGTGGTAGGTAGAGTGGGTGCGTCGCCCTACACGTCGTAAATGGCATGCGTTCTTCTGCTTGTTTTGTTTTTTTTTTTTTTTTTCGAGTGCATCGGTTGTGTAAACAGTCCTCTGCTATATCCCTATTACGGGGGGGCACAGTAAATGGGACCAAATATTGTTGGTAAAAATAGGTAAATGTATAGGTTTTTGTGTGTACCGTAGGTCCTATTTACTGTGGTCCCCCGTAATGGTGTGTGTAGACCATGGCCTATTGGCAGTGCACATCGAGTCGCCGGTCATGTCAAACGTACGAGTAAAGTTTTTCTGTTTTGTCGAAGTTACCCGTCGGGCGAGGTGTCGAGCCGCTCATGGTATGAAATTGATAAACACTAATAATACTGGCCAGGTATGGTAGGGTAGGGTAGGGTAGGTTAATGTTCGGCAGGGTAGGGTAGGGTAGGGTAGGGTAGGGTAGAGTAGGGTAGAGTAGGGTAGGGTATGATAAGGTAGGATTGGGAAGAGAAGGGTAGGGAGGGGAAGGGTGGGGTGGGGTAGGGTAGGGTAGGATACGGTGGAGTAGAGTAAGGTAGGGTAGAGTAGAGTAGGGTAGGGTAAGGTAGGGAAATGTAAGGTATCGAGTAGGTGCCCCGCCCACCCCCCGCCGTATATAGCATGACTCCCTCACGTCCCGTAACGTGTTTCCTCAATCCCTCGACAGGTGGTGTTCATGGGGTGCTACGGCAGACGAGGTCCGCGGGTTTCCCAGTTCGGAGGCGTGGCGCAGTGGGCAGTAGAGCGCACTCGTTACCAGGTACGGTATGATAGGGCGTGTTTTCTTGTATTTCCTGTTGGTCCTAGATCATCCCCCGAAAAGCATGGCTCTCGCTGCCTCTTTCGGGTTTTTGTTGTGGTTGTTCCCACATGAACTCACCACAAGAAATCTAATCCGTGGTCACAGGAGTCGGGGAATACCCCAGAAAAATCTCTCGTCCATTGAAAGCAAAGGACATAGTACTTGCGATCAATCATCACACAGGAAGAATCAACCCAAAGTGCCACTATATTGCGACAAAAGGTAGGGTAGGGTAGGGTAAGGTAAGGTAGGGTAGAGTAGGATAGGGTAGGGTAGAGTAAGATAGGGTAGGATAGGGTAGGGTAGGGTAGGGTAGGGTAAGGTAAGTAGTAAGGTAAGGTAGGGGGTAGGGTAGGGTAGGGTAGGGTAGGGTACGATAAAGGAGGGTAGGGTAAGATGGGGTAGGGTAGAGTAGAGTGGGGGGTAGCAATAAAACGCCGCGAAAACACACGGACAAACAGCTTGGAGGTTGTAGGATCTATGGGGGGAAAGCTTTGTTTTAGACCCACAGTAAATCCGATCAAAACGTCGCTGTCGATCCCAACTATTTTACCTCTTACTTACATTGATGTTCCTTACGCTACGACCCCCCCTCCCTCCCCCCATTCTCTTCCCCCCACTCCGCCTTCTCCTCCCTCTTCCCCCCCCCCCCCCCCCCCCTCCTTTCTAATGCGGACGGTGGCGTGTCGACGGCCAGATCATATTCGCCAAAAAGTTTTCCCCTTCTGTGGTGTCCCCGAGCTACCTTACCAGGCCAAAGAGGTGAGTGAGGCTTGCCGCCCAATGAGTAATATGGAAATTGAGATAGATAGATGAATAGATAATAAGTAGATAGTTACAGTGGCAGATGAAACACAGGCCGATATACAAATAGAGAGGGAGGAGCCGTTGGGGGGGGGGGGGGGGGGGGGGGGGGGGGGTACTCATTGTCGTACATGGCCGTGGTCGTATCTCCATAGACCCCCACATCCCTACAATGTCGGGATGGAGCACGTCGGGTTTTCACCGACCGGGCAGACATTGCTTGCACCAAGCGCGAAGCGCCGTGAGGTGTTGGGCGAGTCGCATGAAGGCTGAGCTGCTAAGAACCGCCTTTGAGGCGGATTTTCTTGCATATGGATGACAGCTTCAATTAGTTACTTTAATTTCCGGTGTAGCCACTTCCAGAGACAGCAACGGGGGTACTATGTAACTGCCTCGTGGGCGCCTTACCATATACACGATACGTCATACGATCATTCCCCTTGTGCGGGGTTGAGGTTCTCCCCGCACAAAAAATGACCTAACTCGACCGCCAGCCGTGGTAACCGCCAAAACAAAAACAAAACAAAAAAAAAAAAAACGGTACCCTGGCTATCTAGCTCACGCAGTGAGAGGCGTGTTGTACAGCGTGGTCATCAACTGACGCCAGCCCCAACCTATATATACCAGGAATATAATATGGGGGAGCGGGGGGTAGAGAGAACTAGAGGGAGCGGGGAGGGAGGAGGTGCACTCCTGTCATGTATGACCGTAATCGTATGACCATAGACCCTTGCATCCCTACAACGCCGGGACGGAGCACGTCGGGTTTTCACCGACCAGGCTGGGGGCATAAACAAACAGGGGCGAGAGAGCGGGTGGGGTGGGGGGGGGGGGGGGGGGGGGGCGTACTCATTTGTTGCTTGCCATAGTCATTTGACCATTGACCACGCATCCCTTTCGAGACGGAGCACCGTTCCTACTCCTAATAGAGACACCTCCAACAATTGGGCGCTCATTACGTTGTTTCCATATATTACATAGAAACTTTTTACTAATCTTATCCCCTTCCTGTTTGGCCTCCTGTGACCACCATCTATCTCCTAGGATAGCGATCGTTTTCTCGCTGCTATTCAGTGTATCAAACTCCTCCATGTCACATTCGTCTATTTCCCTCATCTCCTCTTCCAACACATCCCGTTCCTCCTTGTATATTTCACATTCTCCTACTATCTGAGTTCTACTCTCTATTGCTTTGCCACACGGGCACATCTGTGCGTCTACTTCCTCCTCTTCCCGGCTACTGGTGTACCTCTTTCTTCTTTCTTGGCAGGTCCAGGTCACCTACACGAAAGCGCAGTTTCAGCGTTTTCGCGAAGTCCATTGGGCCATGCAAATACGTGTTCATTCATATTCCTTCCCTCAATCCCCCGTATATCTCTGGGTGTTTTTCCGATCCCACCTTGTTTCTTAGCGCTAGCCTTTCCCTTCTTTCTATCCTTTGTTCTACTTCTGCCTTGTACCTCCCAAACTTCCCGGCGGACATCATCTCTTCTTGGTTTCCCCCTATATCCTTCCATACTTTCTCAACTACGCCATCCCACCTTATTCCAGCTCGCCCTTTTGCTACTTTCTCCCATACAGCTCTATCAACTGTGGTTGGCAACCTCTTTTTTGGCATATTCCTTACCAGGTACTTTATATTGCCAGGTGGGGGGGAGAGGGAGGGTGGGAGAGAGAGAGAGAGAGAGAGAGAGGCAGACAGAGAGTATGATAATATGTCAAAATATGGACTAATATTTCCTGTTGCTACCTCTTAGGTTCGGCACCTGCCGACGTCCACCACGTGTCACGCATTTCTCTACCACCGTGGGTACCCCGCTTTAAGAGCGCCACTAGGTTGGACAAGCCAAAAACAGGCGTTCTTACCCGGCTTCAAGAGCGCCGATAGACAAGCCAAAAAACAGGCGTTCTTAACTACTGTCTAGATTGACTCCCATACCCAATCGAAAGAGCCCACCGATCTTACTCCGGGACAAGAGCAATGGCCGCCCTTGAAGAATCGAGCTAAAGACGATCATTTATCACTATAGCATACACGTTTTTGTTTTTGTTTTGTATCCAGGTTGAGACTTGATTGAGGTGGGCTCCGACCCACCCCCGAGCATACACCCGCTGCGACGGGCATGGTGAGAGATCATTCTGCTCTGGTGCCCGCGCCCTTTGGTCGGGAATCTTTAGCGGTGCCGAGGCGTTACAGATCCGATTTAAGGGCGGGGCTAGGGGATACAAGGAAAAATGCTGTTATGTACAGTAGTAGCATCTGGATTTTTTTTTTTCGTGGCAAGCCGTTTGGTGACAGTTCTTACGTCCCGAATTCTCTGGTCAAGGGCGCTCTTAAACCGGCGTACCCACGGCTGCGCGTGGGGAAAACGGCAGGTATCTCGTGGCGGTTACCTCGGATTTGCGCAAGGTCTGCCGTATGCTGGACAAGCTGTTGCCGCTGATCTCTCCCCGGGACTCCGTCGTGCTGGTCCACGTAATCGACGAGAGCTTGGAAGACATCATCGCCGGAGAAACAGAGGACATCGATCAGGTTCTGGTGCATGAAGCAGAAACTATGTGTTCCTTGTCGGGGGCGCGTGTGCTCGGTAGTATCACGAAGTACAGTGGGGTGCCCGCTTCGAGAACACCCTTTGAAAGACTTTTCGGGAGACAGCAGTGCCAGCCAGGTGCAGCAAATAGATCGGGTTTGTCGCGAGAAAAACCTGCTCTGAGTCAGTATCGTGGGCAGAAAAAATACATGACCATATTATTACGGGGGTCCATAGTTAACGGGATCAGTTTTTGTTTTGTAAAAATAGGTAAATATATAGGTTTTTATGTGTACCATAGGTCCTGTTAACTATGGACCCCCGTAATAGAGTTGTTATTGGTTCGACACGGGGTGGTCTTAAAAAATGGGTACCCTACCTGTGCAGGGGTGTACGGCACATTTTCTGAGGCATCCTCACTTGAGGAGAGCTCTATACCTGACCTGAAAAAAACAAGCCTTCCAGAAGAAACGAAACCCGATGATTACTGTATGTAGTAATCCCATGAGCTATGATACGATATGATAGGAAGAAAAGGCATACTTATTAATAGTATCAGTATTGTTTCGCGTGGTTTTTCTTCTTTCGGAGCGCTTTCGAGTGATCAACGCTGAAGCTCATGCTACTTACAACGCTGTCGAGGATGGCGAGTATAATAACAATGACATACTCAAAATCACTCCGAAAAATTGTAACCGAAACACGATACCTGGTAAATCATAAAAGGAAGTAGACATGGGAGATGGATAGACCTTGTGCATAGGTGTCCTTTGTAACCGGGTATTTCTTCTTTCAGGAATGTTTTGGTCGATCAACGGCGAAGCTCATGCTGCGCATTGTCGGATGGCAAGCCTAATAATAATATTGTGTAACATGGGTCTGCCCTGGTAGCTCACAAAAGGTGCTTGACGATGGTTGGAAGCTACCAGATATACACTGTTGTATAAATTGCTTGCTTGCCTCGCCGGATGCCTTCTGAACGAAGGGGCGAGATTTTCATCAGCCAGGCAGGCGATAACGCCTGCCAGGTATGATGAGAAAACACTTGCTATTCAAATCATAACGCCGCAACAGGGGAGAGGGGATGCCAAAACCAATCCAACGACACATAGCCCCGAAAAGAGTGCAACTCCTATTTTGGCATCATAGCGAGAAAAAGTGCGGTCAGGCTGTCGTACCGCAGAGATATAATGTATCGCCCAGTATCAAGTTCGACGCGCATCAATTTATCTTTCGTCCCGGAAAAGAGTGACAAAATATATACCACCTATATATTGGCACCAGGTAGGCACCTGGTATAGTCTGTTGCAGGAGTACTGTCTGTGGTCTGCTGTGGAAGTTATGGCCTCGTCTGTTGCAGGGGGATTTTTGCGTACAAAACATACGCCTGGTACTTAAACCGTGTGAACGAAACACGCCTGGCTTTCTCCCCACAACAAACCCACGGAGTATTCTCGGAAGTTCCCCTGTCTCTAATACTCCTCTTCTTCGTTGGACGATCTGCCACGGTGGTGGTGGTGGTGGTGGTGATGGTGGTGGTGCACAAATGACGGTGTGTTGCTCGCAGCTCACAGACGACCTGGCCTCTCTTCTGTGGAGCAAGCGCGGCCTGTCCCACCGCGTTCGGGTAGAACTGACGGGCCGCCCCCCCCCGAACACGCTACGGAGACGGTGGTGCAGCGAATCATCAAGGTCGCGGAGGAGGAGGCGAGTCATCTCACACAAAAAAATTACTCCGACATCTTGATATTGAACGCGTCCTCGCTATCAATAGGACCTCGCGTACGTAGCAGGATATATTCGTAGCTGTCGTCAGCTTGTCTGCGTTGGTTGGGTGGGTGGCGTGGACGGCAGTCGTTTTCGGCCCGTCGTTTCCTCCCTGTAAAGTCAAGCAATCCATTCGGTTGAATGTCCTCACCCTAATCCCTATATAGTCCTTAAGGACCTCACTCCCGTTTTGAGGAAACTATTACTTGGAATTAGAGCCACATACATGTTCGTGTACAGCAGTGCAGACTGAAAAGGTTAATCAAGAAAATATCTATGTACCTACTTCGGTGATTTCGAAACGAGGACCTTTTTTTTCTGGCGGCGTTAAAGTTAGAAGTTGTTGAGAGCAAAGAAACAATACCAGTACCGGTAGCCGCTAACGGTGCCCGACAGATTTTGTATATCGTGAACTTAACGCTCTTCTTCTAACGGATATTGTTCCCTTGCGCGTCACGATTTTCTTTATTTTTCTTCCGCCTCTTGTGCCTTTGCCCGATGCGATACACCACTATTAATATTATACGCGGGATAACTGACATGGCGGGATAACCAACGCGGGACAACATACTGGGACAACCTGTGCGGGACAACCTTCGCGGGATGACCTACGCGGGACAACGCATGCGGGAAATCTACGCTGGACAACCTTCGCGGGATAACCTATGCGGGACAACCTTTGCGGGCTAACCTTTCCGGGATAACCCACGCGGGGAATATCGTGTGGAACCCCTATACCCCAACCTAATACGCGGGACAACTTACGCGGGATAACCTATGCTGGCCAACCAAAATGCGGGACAACCTACACGGGACAAAAAACTCCGCGGAACAACCTGTCTATGCGGGGTAATCAACGCGGGACATATTTTACGCACGGGCGTATGTATATTGGTACATACACATGTCTATGCCATCAGATGGCTGACTTCTTAGCCATCCTTCATGACGAGACAAGGGGGTCCTACCGCACGGTGGCTACGGATTGCCTCAGGGTGGCGCGATGTGGCCTCGTGGCTATCCACTGAACGAAAACAAAAAGTGAACCCGTTGCAGTGAATAAAAAAATGAACGAAGACGTATGAAAATACGAGCAGAAAAGCTTGGAGGTTCCGATGGATTCGGTCTGTCGGTGGCGTGACCAAAAAAAAATGCAATTTTTAACGCGACTTAACACGCGAAAAAAAAACCGAAAAATTCATGATTTGGCTGGTCCGGTCCGTGCGAACCGTAACATACGAACGAAAAATGCAACATGAAAGAGGAAGTGGGACGGGGGGGGGGGGGGGGAAGCTGGCGCACCCAGGGGGCGTCATTTGGGTGAACCGGTACGGTGTTATGATATCCCCTCTCCCCTGTTGCGGCGTTCTGACTTATTTGTAGCAGGTGTCCCCTGATCATACCTGGCAGGCGTTGTCGCCGGCCTGGCTGATGAATATTTCGCCGCTTAGTTCGGAAGGCGTCCGGCGAGCAAGCAAGCAGCCATCGCAAGATAGATGGTAGCTTCCAAGAACCTTGTGTGCGTGACCAGATTTGAGCCATAAGCACTACCTGCATAGCAGTGATCGGTCCCTAGGTCCATGCTGCCTTCTTTAACTAAACAAAGGCCTATATATACGCTCGAGGGGTCGAAGAGACAACACTCGATCAACCCGAGGTGGCGTTTAGCCCCTGTGCTTCTGACCACAAACTACTGTACGTCCCCGAAGACGTCTCGCTTTTGACAAAAAGACCGGTCTCTTACAACAATACGCCTCCTGGCCAAAAGGCGTTCCACCTTTGGGAACGTTCGCCGCTGCCGCCGCCGCTGCCACACCGCTTGCGAGCGCGTTTGTTTTCCAGATTTTTTATTTGTGCAGCAGATTTTTTTCAACTCCTGGTCCTTCCATAGTAGAATACCGCACCTGTTGTGTAAATACATCAGTAGTATTGTGCGACAGCACTTAGTAATAAACTCTTACTTTTTGCCTACCGCTCAAGAAACTTCTGTTTTGTTCCAGGCTCAAGTTCTTGTTTTTTTTTTGAGGCGGGGTCTTCTTCTTTTTTTTTTTTTTCCAATCATCACTTAAAAACAAAAAAAAATCCAGCTCACCTCGAGCAAGGGTTTTACCCTTACGTGGCGGCATTCTGGTCAGAGGGCGCGGTCGCGGGCGCCTTCTTCCCTCCTTCCCCCCCCCGTTATAAACATGCCTTCATTTTTATCGCGCAGGGGGTTTCATTCAGCATTCTCGCTGATGCTCGTCGACTTGCATCAATTCGCTTTCACACCGCTCGCGCTCTGGCACTTTCGGCGTGTCCTACAGCACACAAAAACACGTCTCGAAATATACGAAACTTTTCAATTGAATGTTGAAATACAAAAGGTGCTAATGTTTACGGACAGAGTGGCATGAAACAAGCATAACAACATTAGCCGCCAACAACGTAAAAAAGACGATTCAAAACTACTCGTAGCTGGAAATTTTTCGGCCGACCCCCGCCTGCAGTGAAAACACTATCAGATCCCGATATATATACATAAATATAATAGAACTGCTACAACAAAAACAGTATGTTTGAGCACAAAAGCCGATCCAAAATTTACAGTCCACGAACAGATAATCGATTCCGACCTCATGATCGAGATCTTTCGGAGGACATGTATCCATGATTTCTGTATAACAATATAGGACATTGCGCATCCTGTTTGCGGGTGGGAGCCAAATAGCCTGGATGGCCTGCTATAGGGCGTGTGTAGTAGAGCCCGAGTATCGCGGTAAGGGAATGGAATGCAGGTACTATCTGAACTGGCTAGGAAGGCAGCTTCTCTTGTTCAGGAGACTTATTCTTGTGCTGTCGTATCATTCCTCTTCATGATGAGAGAGCAGGAGCTGTGTTGAGAGCATTTCGATTGGGGCTTGGTTCGAGGTATCAAGCCCACTCTGCTCGCACTTCCTTTAAATAATCCCCCAGACGGGTAAAGGCACTTGTCCGAGGAAACTTCCTCGGGCGCTTATCTACTCCTCTCCTATCGGCTATCCTAATCCTGACCGTTGTACTGCAAAGGAAACTTCAGAGCCCCGGGAATACTCTTAGGGTATTCAGGTGCCGCTTATCTCATAACCACTCCCATAGCCCGATACTATATCATATCACACTTGCTTCCTTGCTTGGATCTGTGCTACTACTTCGTATGTGTAGATCCTGAGGGCAAAGAAGAGCTTTGCTCCGATATGCCCGGCGCTGAGGCTCACCGGCGCGTATCAGTTCAAAGCTGCAAGTCCTGTGCCAACCCCCACGACCGTGGCGACATGCCAAAGAATTTGCCGGCGGGGTTGACGCAATACGTGCTCAACAACTTCTCGAAGAAATCCCCCCTGTACCACGTCACCGAGGACGACGTGTCGACCCCTCTTCATCGACTCGAAGTGAAAAAGATCGCCGGACACGAATCGGTTAGAGGTCGACGTGGCGTCATCGCGGTGATGTACGAGACGCACTAGACAGGACTATCCCGTCCATCTTGGGAACGGGAAATGGACCTTCAGCTTTCTTTTGGACGACTCGGGACCGATCGAGCTTCCTCATTCTCCGGCGGGCTACACGAAGTCGACGACGGGGTTCTTAGTGTCTGCGAATTCATTTGGCTAGCGCGTTTGCACGGGGGATCAAACGTAACGTAGATAAATCTCGAGGCGCCGCCGTGGATAGCTGATTTTCGCTTCTCGACTGCACTCGATATTTTTTTTCTTGTCGTTTTCCTGGACTTTGGGGGATGGTTTATCTGATAGGTGTGTTTCTGGTTCGTTTTTTGGGGGGGCTGGGTTGGGGATGGTTTTTGTGTATTTTGTCCTGCCTACCCCCCCCCGCTCAGTGTCGGGGCTGGTCTAGGTAATCGGGCCACTCACTTGTGGCCTAGGACGCGTTTCCAGAGTTGTGGGCTGGGTTTAGGTGGTTCTTGCCGTCTTCCGTGTTATTTTTCTTCTCGTTTTTGGCATTCACTTTTCGCTTTTCCATGCATCTTCCTCGCGTTCCCCCTCCCCGTGCGGGTGGCGTGGAGGTGGGTTTCATTGACGATTTCTTCCTGCCCCTTAAGGCTAGGTCTTGCAATCATTTTTTTACGTACTTTGCCGGCTTCGTTGCCTTGCCGTTCAGAGGTGTGGGAGTGGGTTTTGCGGAGCCGCATCTTCGACTCATGTTCTAGTTCGTGGAATCGGGGTTTCCATGAATTTCCCATAATCCTGCGTATACGGCTCATCAGAGTGGACTAGTGTTATAATGCTGCCTTGAATGAGGTTGAAAGCTCGGTAATTACCTGGGTTCAGGCACTGGGATCGTATCTGTAATACTTGGAAGGCGTATCTTTGGTGGAAAACCAGGGGTTTTCCAGAGGGGGACGGACTTGGTCTCAGTCTCCGCGTGCACGAAAGGAGTAAAACTGCTCTTCTTCTATCTCTAAGCAAGCATAACATGTGAGTGAGTGCCAACGAGTACCGACTTAACAGGTAAACCTGTCCAGGGATACAAAGTGTCCCGCCGATGATCTCAACAAAGACCTAACGGCAGGTTAGGATCTACCAGCTACAATTTACTCCCACCATGGTGTTAATTTTGCCCTCCGACAGCATATTGTGCATGTTCCACTCCGGCACGAGTCGAATATATTCTACTACCGCAGTAGTAGTGGTCCCTCTTCTGTGACTCTGAACCAACAGACCTCCCGTTTTCCGTTCTCAAGGGCGCCTACTTGCATCTTCCTCCCTTGGCAAACCCTCGTTTATCCTACTCCTCGTCGACGTTTCACCACGTCGTTGGCGGCAGTGTTTCGGTCCCCTCCCTCCTCTCCCTCTAACAGCCTGGCGGTTCCTCGGTCCCAGCTTTTGTACCGGTGTACTGGGCGTGAAATCGCGACCTGGGTGGTCACAAGAGATCACTTGGAAGAGCAGTTCTTTGCAGACGACTTTCCGCGCCGAGGACGATCCGTGCGTCCCGGTCCGACGATGATTTTGCCGTATACCTGGCATGCACTACTGCGACGGTGGAACGTTCTAATCAGGACCAAATTTTCTTCGTAAAAGTACTGGAATATGTAGGTTTTTGTGCGTAGGATGGGTCCTCATTACTGTGGTCCTCTAACCCGTCATAGATCGTGATCTGTACTGCGTGTCAAACCGTGCTACTATTACTAGTACGGGGGGACCACATAGTTAATAGGACCAAATATTGTTAGTAGAAATAGGTAAATAGAAAAGGTTTTTGTCTGTACCGTAGGTCCTATTTACTATGCCCCCCCCCCCGTAACAGTAAAGTAAAGTTCCTGATTTATTGAGTGTTGCCGTGCACTCGCACGTATAATAAATGCCAGGTAGTAGGTTGTCCCAGAAAATCTGGGAGCGTTCTTAGCCGTAAAAGGTTGAATAAAACCTGCCCTTTTACCCTTCGACCTGAATATAGACAGCAGTATATATAGCTCTGGACGAAAATACAAAGATCGTTTAACCTTCAACATGAAGACCAAAAACGGTCCTTACACGCTGCCACTTTGGACGGGAATAAAGTAACCGTTTGGAGTGTGATGTGGACATAGAGCGGGTATTATATTCTCGGTCAGAGTTTTACAGTATTAATAGTACAGGACACCTACTTCAAGTACGACGAAAATGGGCGCCGAGAAAGCACGGCTGAGATGCGTTCAGGAAAATAAGAAATTTCGGGAGGAACTTAGTTGCACGCACCCATTCTCAAATAAGAAATCTATCCCGGACCAGCTTCCCCTTTTTCTTACGACGTATCACACTGGCCGGCAACACAATCTACGTTTGGACTCTACAGTGAGATCAAAAGGTGGCTATATTCCCGGTCAAGGTGGCATGTTGTGTTAATAGTTGTCCTCACATGAACTGGTCGCCAACAATCTAGTCCGTGGTCACCGGACAGGCTCTCCAACAGACCCTGAGAGCAGAAGAATACCTCAGGAAAAGTAACAGATGAAACATACATAAAGGCACAAAGCAATACGATACGTAAAAAGATCATAATACGGGGGACCATAGTAAATAGGACTAAATATTGTTAGTAAAAATAGGTAAATATATAGGTTTTTATGTATACCATAGGTCCTATTAACTATGGACCCCCGTAATAGTTCAAGCACATAACGCGCCTCAAAAAAACAAGAAAAAAGTCTCCAAAAAAAGTGAAATCTAATCCGAAGGAAAATGGTGAGAACATAATTGAAGGAAAAGGAGAAGCAAAGGAGAAAGACAGGGTATCTACAGCAGTAGATGTCCTATACGATCTACTGGTATCAGGTAGCACTCTGTTTGTGAGTATAAGCCACGTTCGGAATCTGATACGAGCATCAAACGGTTTTTATATTCGGGGCCAGAGCGGTATGAATAGGTGTGCTGTCCGGTCTACGTTGTTATCCGCTCGACGACAGCAGTTGTTGCCGAAAACATCGGAAGAGACAGGGGGGCCTACGAGCGTGCAGGGGTACCAGTATTCCACTGGAGAGTCTCAAGTCTTTCGTTAGGACCTGCCAATCGTTGTGTTGAAAAAACCAAGACAACAGTCTAGTCGCCGTTTTTCTTTCCTACGATGCCCTGAGTAAAACATGGGAAATTCGCTTTCTCCACAATTTTACCGTTTATACACTTGTTTTCTTGTTTTGATAAGGTCATACCGGCATGTACGACGATGGTTTTGTCGAATTCTTCGTCCCTTGGCTACGTCGCTCCGAGGTTACTTACTCCTCGTGGCGACAACCGTTACAAAAGCGGAGGAGCCGAGGTGACTTCTCGGGGCGGAAGCCGTCACAAAAGCAGAGGATTCGAGAATACTTCTCGGGACGAAAACCTTTACAAAACCGTTGCTAGAACCGAGGTTACTTCTCGGGCCGTTGCAAAAGCGGAAACAACTGATCTTACTTCTCGGGGCGAAAAATGTCTCAAAAGCGGAGGAATTACTGCATCCAAGTCATTAAGCCAATTTTGTCGTACGAATACAGACAGCCCCAGGCGTTGGCATCCAGCCAAACGCTCAAGGGACGATCGGACCCTCTTGCCCCCCCCCCCCACCAAAGCCCTCCATCTCTCTAAAAAAAAGTGTGTCGTCGGCGATTGAACCCTCCTGCCCCCCCCCCCCCCCCCCCCCCCCCCTACCAAGACCGCCTGGTCGCTGAAAACCCGACGTGCTCCGTCCCGGCATTGTAGGGTCTGCGGTTTTACGACTACGGCCATGCATGACGTGAGTACACCCCCCCCCCACACACACCCAAACCACCGAGCTCTCTAAAAAAGCTGTGTCGACGGTCGGCGGCAGGATTTCGGAAACGCAGAGCAGAGTAGCAGCAGTGTTAGCAGCCGTGCGTAATGCCCTCCCCGCGCGTGTATTCCCGCGATTAGTCGGCCCGACGAGATAATCCAGCTCCACCGTATTCCTATTGTGATCGCTCACTCACTACCGCCGTGATGGGGGTAACGAACCACGCCAGCAAGGAGCTAGGCATAAATATGGAACGCAACAAAACCCTACCTTGGGGTGTACACCCCCTCCCCCCACCCACCCTCTCTCCGTCCTGCTCTACCCCCCCCCCCCCTACCCCCCCCCCCCTGCCTCCTACCCCACTGCTACCCGCCACTCTGTCCCCCGTCCCCTCCCATGACGACAAGCTCGAGTCATCTCATGTACAACCATACGCCGATCCCCCTCCGCTTTCCCCCGCGACAGTATGCGCCCACCGACAAGAAATGCCTACTTTGAGAAAAATTGGAAACCTTATTGTGACACCAACTTTCAGAACCCTTGAGCATGGGCTACTACATAGGACTTAGTGTGGCGCTCGCCGCTGAGCGCGATTTCTTAGTCCAAAATTTATCAAGCGTGCCCCAAAAAGCGAGCCTGGCGTTTTCTTGTTTGGTACGTGGTAGATTGTTTCTTCTTCGTAAGTTTGTACTGTTGTAGCGCAAAAGAAGCGTCGCCGTACATCACGCGTATTCTGGACTTCCCCCCGGTACCAGCATCGCCACGTTGTTTCCGTTTAGTAAAATCTGTTCACGTGGGGGGCATGCGGTATAAGCGTTTCCAGGAGGCGCGGGGGGGGGGGGGGGGGGGGGGGGGGGGTAAAAGCGGAGGCATTACGTGGCAGGAGAGGGGGGTGAGCAAACTTTGTTCAAGTGGGCCCACGCAAGACAAGGGCTTTCAGGAGCGGGAGCACGGTGGAGGCATATGTGGGAGCGGGGGGGGTGAAGTTGTTTAAGTGGGGTCAGGCAGTATAGGGGTTTCCAGGAGGGCACGGTCGGGGCATTAGATGAGAGGGCGCGGGGGGAAAAAGTTGATCGACGACGAAGATAGTACCTAGTCAGCGCGGGTAACTGTTTTAGCTATTAATACTATCCTTATATTAAATGATAGCCAACGGTACGCGGAAGGAGATTCGCCTGGCTGGGGAAATCGCCGGTTTGGGGGTTTCACTGCAGGCGTTATCTCGGGTACAGTAGTCTACTGTAGCCCGCGCGATGATTGTGTTTGAGGCGTAGGTTTAAACGTGTCTCGAAGTCGGTTGTTTGCCTTCTCAAGTGAGGAGCCTCAGAAAATTCTCAGAAAATTCAGATGCTACATTATATCGTAAAGAGCGTTGAGTTCGCACAGGGGTGTGATACGTATCGTTTTTCAGCGCTCGATTTTTTTTCCAGAGCGGGAAGGGTCGCCAAGGCCGAGAGCAAGGTGTTTTTTTGGAAAAAAAACTCGGTCAAGGCATATGTTTCCGCCCATTCTTCGAACGCCGGAACGTAACAACGTAACGCCCCCCCGCTCCCTTCTCGCGCCTATATATATATCATAGTATAGGTTGGGTTGGCGTCGGTGGGCAACGACTACGTGAAAAACGTACCGCTCACGGTCGATTGGGAGCCTCTCTTCCGAAAATAGAATGTTCGGCTTTCAGCAACCTTGCCGTTGGAAAGAGAAAACGAACGCTGAAAAAAGATCGCGACCTAACCCTGTGCCAACTCAACGCTATTTATGGTAATACCTACCGTAGCCC
Source organism: Macrocystis pyrifera (assembly GCA_031763025.1). Lineage (NCBI taxonomy): Eukaryota > Phaeophyceae > Laminariales > Laminariaceae > Macrocystis > Macrocystis pyrifera. Next base: position 6,687,400 of record JASSKH010000024.1, on the reverse strand, counting down.
GCGCCTACCCCCATCATGGTTGGCGTCCCACTCATTCACGAGCAAGGACCCTGTAGGGATGGTGACTTATTTTCTGAGCTCCACCTATCCCATCCCGAAACATGACCGTGAAATAACTTTGCTCGGGTCGCTCAACCAGGCCAACCTTTTTATGCATTACGTAGTCCTTAAAAAAATATGTTACCGGTATGCTGGTAAAAGTATCACACCATGAAATAACAACCAGTATTAAATATTAATACTGTACTATTAATAGTTACTCACTTGAGTATCATAGCTCAACCGATCAGACAATATTGAGCGAAAACGGAGAGGGTTGCGTACCATTTATTCGAGAAAATGGTTGACACACACTGTGTACGACACGAGTAGAACTAAGCCCAACCCTAACCTAAGCCTAATAGAGCAGCCCCTACCCTGACCTTAACCCAGACCAGGTACACCCCTGTCCCCAGAATGTGGGACGAAGTTACTTGAGGTCAGGCTTGGGCTCACTTTTTTGGTTTACTCGCGTGTGTCCGTCCCTCCACGATCCTTTGGTTGCACGCGGCCTGAATATTACCCAATGAGGTTCGCTTCATTTTTTATTTATTTATTTTTAGTTTTTTTGAGTGATTACTTAGCGGGTTCTGTATGGGCTATAAGTCAATCAGACCCAAATCTACGGTAGAATAAGTGGTAAGTTCTGCCATAACGTGCAACCCCGACGAAAGTACCCGCGGTATGAGTCCCACCTGGTCTAGGTGAACCTTCCTTTTGGTGCCGTCGGCGTCTACCTCGTACTCCGTGACGTCGTCAAGCACCATGTTCACGTAGTCGTCAAACCCTCTCAAGGTGCCCACCAGCTCCTGCCATTTTCACAAAACAACACCAGGTACAGGAGTAGTCGTTGTTGTTGTTGTTGTTGTTGTTTTTTTTATCCTCCGGCGGATTGGTAAAAATAAAGCTTAAGCTCACCACACTTCCACGTTCCCAATTTCGTGTCGTGTGTCAATTTAGCCCAGTTGGGCACGTTGACCCGACCTGACCCCCGAGAGGAGCAGGTGCGGTGGAGATAGCCACCCGGGAGAGTCATCTCTCCCGGGTAGTGTGGGACTTGCGCGCGCTCACCCACTAACAAAAACCAAGGCTATGAGGCCTTCCCGCCGGACTCGGACCAGTTACGGTCCACCCTACCCGTTGGGGCGTTGTTGTTGTTGTTGCTGTTCTTGTTTCACATTAATTCATCGTCAAAAAATCTACGGTAAGTCCGTCAGGTCCCAGGACAGGCTCCAAGAAAGTGATCTAGCCCACGCTTTCGGGTGGGAGCGTGGTGGAGCTGTGTGATCTGCATGATCTAGGACAAGTTTCCTGGATTTGATCTGTACTGGTGTACAGATCCTGCACAATATCTCGCACACTGCTGTTTGTGACTGCTCTCTGTTCGACTACTGGTACTTGTACAGCTGTGGGAAAAGGTTCGAACTGCTTGCTTGGGAAGGCGCACCATACTGCAGCATTCCGTACTACTTGCAGCCTGATGAGAGGACGTGTAAGATGGTGCACGTTGGCAAGAATCGCGGGTGGGCAAGTGGGGGAGGGGGCGATTGGTGAGGATGGGTCACTCGTGGCGAGGTCCGCCAGCATCCAAATTCAAAACTTGTCCTCCCTTGCCCGTTTCTTGGACTTCTGGGGGCAACAAAAGTCGACCACTCCCTGCTCCCCAGGGGTGGCAGCTGGCACATTGAGAGCGAAAGCTGGGAGAGGACGAGGTAAACGGCTGGCAGCGAAAAACTAGACCTGAAATCAAGCACCGACAGGCCGGTCAAACCTGTGGCTGTGTCTGGTCGGCGGGGCAGCAACACGGGCGCGTCCGTCCCGGTTGACACCCGGCCTTCCCTCCGACACAAGCAAGCAGACGACTATGACGGCATACATACTGGTCAGGAGGCAAAAAGGGAAGGTTTGAGCTGACCTTTTCCCCTTTCATGATGATCCAGAGTCTCGATCCGATGCACTTATCGATCAGCTCGAGAGGGAGTAATCTCGCCGCCATTGTATATTCCGCTCACACCGAAGGCCTCTCTACCCGCTCTGTACCCTTCGACCGCTGCACGGCGTGTCTGGAAACCTTTGGCAGAGGGAGGCACCGTTGTCAAGGGGCGCAACCGTGAGTTCTTCGCACCAGAATCTCAGAATCTGTAGCAGGGTTTATATCGAGAGGATCAAACTTTAGGTTCGGGGATAGGGGTTTGCGTAAACGCCTCCTTCATGAGTGATCGTTCTCGTGGCCGCGGGTTGTTGGGTCACTTCCCTTGGAGCGAGGGTGCACAGGAGCTTTAACACCATGGGTGAGTAGCATGCCACGCCTGGTTTAGAGTCTGGCTTGCTCTTTACAGGGTATATTTTTCGTTTGCTCTGGTGAATGGCTGGGTTTGGCTATAGATGGATGCGCCTCCCTTCCATGAGTTTGCGATGGAGATGTGTTGGTCTCTCACAGCTGTATTTTTGTGGTCATTGTGCTCGCCATAGCACTCTCCTCCACCACCACGGCCTGGCACTCTTGACCCAGCCTTGGGCACCGTAGTTCATCCATGCATCATGAAGTTGTCACCACGTCTGCGATGGGCCGGTTTGGATTTGCCGGTCTCTTTCGCCTCGTTAAGCTTTCTTCGCAATGGATTTGGAGCTCACCCCTTGCTCTGTGTTGCTTGCATTTTTTATCGGGTCAGAAGGTCTTCGTCGGTCCAAAGCTGTCCCCTGCCGCTGCCGGGCGCCCTCCGTTTGGCTGAACAGCAGTAGATTCCTAATGGGCCCCTATACAATACAGCGAGGAGGCCGTGGAGCATTATGACTTTGTGCCATTAGTGGAGCCTTGAAGTTGGCAAGCCATTACCTTCGCGCCTGCACTGTCACGGCAAGAGCGAAGGGAGCACGTCCCAACATTTCTTCACGACTGCAAAGATTATCCAAGTTTAATTACCAGTAGTTGGCCCATAAAACCTCGCCGCAGTTCCGAACCTGAGCTTGGCATACTTCCGAGAAGTACCAGGATAGATAGTACCTGGCTTGGTGTCCATCTTGGTGCATGGGTTTATTCACAGAGGGCCCCCGGCTTGGCGTGTGTGTGGTCGCAACGTTGCAACCCAACACGACCATGACGTCCTATACAGTGAGTCAGTATTGGAGATTTGCGGACAGGGCACGGTGCGGACGTCGGCTTTAGATGGAGCCAACAGCGTTTGTTCCTACGCCTATAATACGCTGGTACGCTGCAGCAGCAGCAGCAGCAGTGCTGTCGTGCAGCAGCAGTGCTGTCGTGCAGCAGCGGTGCTGTCGTGCAGCAGCAGTGCTGTCGTGCAGCAGCAGTGCTGTCGTGCAGCAGCAGTGCTGTCGTGCAGCAGCAGTGCTGTCGTGCAGCAGCAGTGCTGTCGTGCAGCAACGGAGCTGTCGTGCAGCAACGGAGCTGTCGTGCAGCAGCAGTGCTATCGTGCAGCAGCAGTGCTGTCGTGCGGCAGCAGCAGTGCTGTCGTGCAGCAGCAGTCCTGTCGTCCAGCAACAGTTCTGTCGTGCAGCAGCAGCAGTGCTGTTTGTTGTTCCTATGCCTATATACCCTGGTACGCTGCAGCAGCAGCAGTGCTGTCGTGCAACAGCAGCAGTGCTGTGTGTCAATACTTGCGTGAAAGTTGCACTCTTGTACCTGTATTCCTGCACAGGTAGTACTCGTAGCTCGTATTGATAGCTCGTACCTGGTATGATACCAGGTATAAACCGTTACACATACGTATGGGTAGCACCGAACCCCTCGCTCTGGTTTACACATAGTATGAATATTTACGTGCGTTGTCGCTGTTGGTGTTACTCATGGCCATGGTCTATTTACAGCAGTAGTCCGTGGTCATAAGTTAGGCTCCAAAATACAAAACTACGATGACATGGACGTCGAAAAATCGAGACGTTGTAGAATCAAATATGGACCCCCAGCAAAATACGTCACGTGTATCCTGTGTACGAGGTACAGACCAATCCTTGAAACTCTCACGTACACAAAGCTTACCACCGCTGGACCCTTTTGTAGGGAACGAGGTATACCACCCTGGCCGGTAATATAATATACGTGTTATGTTCATATCATTGTACAAACGGGTGTTTTTTACCGGTCAGAGTGGTAACGTACAGTGACTAAAAAACGAGCAGGGCATACATACAGCAACAACGTGTATATATTCGGGTCGTGAGTTGGCTGGGCTTCCCGGTTAGTTGTTAGCCAACTGACTTGACTCTAATTGATTGTTAATAGTCGCCTGGCTCTATTAATAATTGGTTGCTGTTGTTTAACAGACAACTCAGTTTGATCAAATAGTTGCCTTCGGCACTGCCGTCGGCACCGGTACCGTCGATGGCGATGGGCTTTGATGCGCCACGAGCTGCAGTGGAGACCTGTCAGCTCTCTCTCCCTGTTTGGGTGGTCTCAAAGGGAAATTCGCACCTCATACGAGCGATTAAAATAAACCTTCCGTAAACAAGGAAAAACCCAAATAGTCAGATACCTGGTAGTTGGTTCGGCTGCAACTATAACGATGTACATATAATAACTAGCCAACTACTACCTAGCTGACGTTTTATAGTAACCCAACTCACAGCTCTATTTTAAATACAGATAACAGCAGTACAAGTATCACCTTGCTGTGCGCGTGTCGTACGTCTCCCTAGGTTTCACCATGTTCCACTTGGGGCGCATCCCCTATAATATCCGCAACCTCAGCATCCCGGGCTGCTGCTTTCTGCGGCCGATGCTGTATTATATTTATCTAAGTCATGTTTTTTCGGCACCTGCTCCCGCTGAAGTCCCAAGTAGAATTTGTAACATGTATCCCCTTCAACTTGTAACCCCGTCGGGACTGCCACTCCCATTATGGGAACAAAACGCTTGGAGTTAAGAGTTCTAGTTAGGTTTCTACACAGCAGTGCAGTACTAAAAGGGTTAAAATACTTGCCTCATAGGCAACGCGCCTAAAGTCAACAACTGCAGAAAGGATAGCTACTACTGCTGTAGGTATTGTTTATACCAGGTGGTATTAACTGAGGGTTTTATGCCTCTCTCCCGTGGTAGATGTACGTGCCACCAGATAAAAACATGAAATCATAGCGCTAAACTCACCGCGTTCCATCCATATCTGTGTCGTAGTTTTGTGACCACAGAGCTTGTGTCTCGTTTAAGGATGAATAATCGGCACGGACACTGGGTGTGTTAGATGTCCATTGGTAGAAAAATAACGGGTTAATGTGAAGAACACACACACCGTCTCTCATAGGCATGGTTCGGCTTGGCTAGGCGTTTTCGGGCTTGAGTAGTAAAGGGTTGATAATTAATCTTCCTGAGGTAGGTATTTAAGCACTCTGATCGGCTAAGGGGTGTATTATAAACGGTTTAATCAAGCCAGAGTCGTTGTCAGCCACAGCATGCCGAGCCGGCAGAATCAGTTTAGATTTTTTCTGGGTACAGCAACCAAGCCGGCCGAGCCAACCTAGAGCCTTCCCAAGCACAGCATCCAACCACTGACCACTGACATAGGATTCGGGTCGGCTTCAGACGCCAAGCACCCTTCGTACAGGTTCACTTATCAAGGTGTGACAACCCCTCGTTGGCTTGACCTGGCGTGGGTTGGTTTTATTTGCTTTTGGGGGTTTTGACTGAAGTTGGCTTAACCCTTATAGATCTACAGTCTTGTTGTGCGGACTAAACACTTGGGAGTCAGATTTATTTAGGTTTCTGCACAGTAGTGCAGTTCTAAAACAGTAACTCGGCTAGTTTGAGCCTCGACTGGAAAAAAAAAAAAAAACATTAACTTGTACAGCAAGCAGTGTACGTATGCATTAGAATGGTTCTCTTCAGATTTTGAAAAACAGGGACGAAAATACTTGACGATAACAGCGTCGGGCGCACGAAGTATCTCGGGCCGCTGGGCGTGGGCACGGAAACATGAGAGTCTTCCGAGCTGCAACACCTTACCATGCTAAGGACTCGTACGACTCGCGTCCAGGCAGTACCTGCGATAGCCGTCTCCACTTCACGTGACCCTCTCTGGATTAGGCAAGGCCAACAATACACCCACGCGCCCCCCGAGATGGCAGCAGCTTGGTATGATGTTGCAGCGAGAGCGACGGGTTTATAACCCATATGGGACTCTAGTCCCGTTTCGGGGACAAACTATTTGCGGGGGGCCGTAGTAAATAGGACCTAGGGCAAACACAAAAAAACATGTAATTTCCTATTTTTACTGACAATATTTGGTCCTATTTACTCTGTTTGCCCGTAATACTTGAAATTAGAGTCGAATATGTGTTCTAGGGACAGCAGTACTAAAAAGGTTGATTGACACACAAGGCGGATTTTTGTTGTGGAAGTGCGGTAAGCTCTCACCGCTATTTTCACTACTGCTATAGTCAACCGGAGGGGGGGGGGGGTAGAGTTCCAACTCTTGGCACTGCTGCACGCTCAATAAACTGCTGTTGACCCAATCGGAACTATTACGGGGGACCATAGTAAATAGGACCTGCGATACACACACAAACCTATATATTTACCTATTTGTACCAACAATATTTGGTCCTATTTACTATGGTACCCCGTAATAGCATAAAATAAAAAAGGTCGAGAAAATAGGAAATATCGGTTTCATGTGCGAAGGAATTCACACGACACACTAGTGTTGGGCATCGGACAAGAATCGAGTGAGATATGATACCGATAATAAAAAAATAATTATCTTGACGATATCGATGTTTAATATATACACGTCGCGAAGCTTTCGTTGAGTGACGTCGCGAAGCTTTCGTTGAGTGTCAACGTAAAGAACAAGGGGATTCCAGGGGATGAAGGGCAGAACACGTCCGATACGATGTATAGAAGGCTCGATGTTTCGTTATATGGAGAGGTGGATATTTTCGACTCGATATTCAACACTACGGACACACGCACACCGACCGGTGTTCGATTGCCTCTCCTCCGCCCCCCCGATCCAAACGAGGTTACTCTCCTTTTTTCGCACTGTTGACTGATGTTTGCGATGTTTTGCGATGCGATGCCCAACTGCAGGCACGGTCAAGGCACACGAGCTTCGTACCTTCGGGAAGGGAGAGCTGACCGCTCAGCTCTCGGAGCTGCGAACCGAGCTCCAGGCGGTGAGCACTTTTACCTTTACTACGTAGATTGGTGTTGGATACCGTACAAACATGGAAAGTTCGATTTTTTGAACTTCGATACTAGGCCGAAAAACAGAGCGCCCGCCAGGGTTTTGTTTTCCGTTGTGGTCAGCGTACGAGAAGCTGGCCTTGGGAGGTAGGTGGAACCAGATCGGATGGGATACTATGGGAACGGATGGATGGGATACAATGGAGCCAATCGGATCCAGTCCAACCCCGTCGGATCGGATAGAAGCGCGAGGTGTCCGGGCTATACACATATACGTGCCGGGAAGAGTGGCCGTTTTTTTTTTTTTTAATTTTCGTCAGTTTTTTCGTTCGCCCTTTTTCCCTCGTGCATGCGTGAAGGTCGTCGCTCCCCTCCCCTCTCTTTTTCCCGAGCAACCGAAATAAAGCATGACGAAAAACATCGGGTTCACCCTTTTACTGCAGTACCGCAGTCCAGTTTTGGGGACGAACCGCTCAAATTCTAAGTAGTTTTGTCCCCAAAACGGGACTGCGGTTCTGAAAGGGTGGAGAAATGAACATCGAAATACGCAACACCACACACGAAAATACGAAGAAAGCCTCGGGGCATTTTTTGTTTGTTCGTTTCATCTCTGCCACGTACATGGCGCGCATGTAGGACGTACATCACAACCACGCTGCTACCGCGCATACCTGGTACATGAGCGCGTATTTAGGACGTATGTCACAGCCACGCTGCTATACCGTTATCCCCGGGGCAGCACTGCAAAGGGTATAGCAGTACAAGTAGCAGCGTGGCTGTGTCGTACGCGCACGTCCTCGAGGTGCGTGATGTTAACGGCAAAGATAAAAAACAAAATAGTGTTGCCTGCGGCTGGCTTTCTTGGTATTTTCGTGTGTTGTATTTTTCAGTATTCACGTCCGACCCGATTTTTTCGTGACCGTTTTCGCCGTTGCCTTGCTTAGTTACCCCCCCCTCCCTCGTGTATTCTCGGGGGTTGGGTTTCGATTAAGTCGGGATGCTGGGGATGGGTAGGCGGGAGGGAGGGGGGGGGGTAGTAGCGTGTTGCGAATTGTGCTATATGGGTGACGGGAGAGGAAAATCGCCGAAGTCCCAGTGATTTGTTGCCATTGTATATGTAGCTGTGTTGCGTTGGGCCTCGATGTTAAGTTAGATTGGGCACGACCACCGGAATGAAAGAGTGCGTCTGCGTATACCAGGATGGGTTTGAATTGGAATGAAACCGCGCTTGAATTTGTACGTGGTATCATTTTCGGCGAAACCGATTAATGGACTTCATTTATGTTCATCGGCTCGCCGGAACTTCTCTTAAAATCGAAAGAACGAAGCGAGCCTCCCCCCCTCCCCCCCCCCCCCCCAGGCAGCTGGTGAGGGGGCCGATATAGCCGGTCAAATACGCTTTGAATGCATCGCAAACCTATCGTGACCATTTTGCGACCGCGGCTATCGATTGAATGCGGTTCACAGCCTTCATTGCGTCGTAAGCAAGGTTAGTGCGCTTTCACGCGTCGTGGTGTGTATACTGTGTAAGACGAAAGATGGCTCTCACCTTTGAGATGAAATCCTCGGCCGATTTGTCGCAAGAGAAAGGGAGCGCCGCGCACAACGGAAATGGTGGCGCTGGAAAGGGTCTTGTCGAGATGTTTACTCATGTAGACTCATCGCTCGGTGTTGTCGCGCTCTCGCTCTCGCCGCTGTCGAGAAAACCATCGCGAACCATTTGTCCCACAGGCGTTCGTCGAATCACATGTTACGCGTATACCAGTACCAGGTAACATATAGCCCAGTTGTACGCGAGTACAGCCTATGTGGTCCCGCAGTTTTTTTTTTTTTTTCTTTTCAAGTTTTCAGAGGATTTTTGCTCTTCGCAGTGCGGGACGATTTTATTTTCCAACACACTAGGAAGTGTATGTTTGTTGACTCTTTTTTTACTACTGGAAACGAGATTCCACACTAATTCCCCAAGTATTTTTCACCCCAAAACATGTGTGCAGTTCTAAAGGGGTTAAGAATCAAACCAAATCTCGCGGTTTGGGTCGGGAAAGAGTGACCTGACCGGATCCGATCCGTGAGAATTCGAAAATCTCCCGACCCGACCCAATCCGTGGGATGTCGAAAATTTGCCGACTCGACCCGCGGATTGGGGGCATGACCCTTCGAGAGGAGGCCTGTTGAATTTACTGATTCTTTCTGCCGTGTAACTGTCGCCCGCCGCACCGCCCCCGTTTGGCTGTTGCTCCCACTGCCTTTTACCTTATCCCGTTCCTCAGCTTCGCGTGGCTCAGGTGACCGGCGGCGCCGCTTCCAAGCTCGCCAAGATCGCTGTGGTGCGCAAAAAGATCGCACGCGTCCTCACCGTGTACCACCAGTCGCAGAAGCAGAGGGTGAGTTTAACACAATAAAGTTGGATCACCCCTTTCGAGCCTGCAACACCCCCGTTTCTGGGAGAGAAGCTGCTTGGAATTAGTCTAGGATAATTTTTGCATGGGAAAAAGACCCCCCCCCCCCCCCCCCCCCCCCCCCCCCCCCCCCCCCCCCCCCCCCCCCCCCCCCCCCCCCCCCCCCCCCCCCCCCCCACCGTTTTTGGAGACAAATTACTTGGAATTAGTATAGGATCATTTTTGCAATGGGAAAAGGGTTTCCTAAAAGAGGCTGTGATCTGTGTGCCAGGTACCAGTATATACGTTTTTAATACAGGAAACCGCTGTTTGTACCCCCTCGACTGACCGCCCCTACACTATTACGGAAGACCATAGTAAATAGGACCTACGGTACACACCAAAACCTATATATTTTCCTATTTTTACGAACAATGTTTGGTCCTATTTACTATGGTCCCCCGTAGTAAAACTATTATATTTTAGGCCAAAAGTGACCTTGTCGCGCCTACTGTAGTAAGACCGATCATATGGGAGCGATGGCATTCTTCGTGAGCTACGTAGCCCCGCCCCTCCTCCTCTCTTGGGTGTCCATGGTTGAGCGATCCCACCCGTCCGGCGTGTGGGAAATCAGTCGTAACATGTACGTGGTGTTTTGGTCGGGTCGAAAAGTCTTGAAGATCTCATGGGTCGGGTCGGGTCAGGAAGTTTTCAATATCGTGATGGGTCAGGCCTGGTTACCCTGTACCGACCCAATCTTCCGAGGTTTGACTGACCCGTGAATAGGCGTGATCATTTTTGGGCCGACTTGTGCACGTGACAAAGGATAGAAAACACCTATACTTTTGTATTGCGATGTTTGCGTAGGACACCTCCTGCCCTATACCTGGAGGTATATATTGTGGTTTGAACCTTGCCCTAGATACGAGTCTGCAGTGGGGTAGTCGCGTACTCGCACCTTTCGTTCCCTTGTATCGACCTCGTGTCCTATGCCACCTTTTTTTTTTCGACCATGCATGCTTTCTCCCACCTTTCTATTCGGTCAGCAGTGTCTCGTTTCCCGCCTTTCCATCCAATCAGCCTTGTCTGCCTTTCCGCCCTTCCATTCACCGTGTCTACTTTCGTACATTCCCATCAACCGGTTCTACTTTCCTACTTTCCGATCAGCCGTGTCTTTCCCCCACCTTTCCGCCAACCATATTGCCCTTCCCGCCTTCGCCTCAACCATCTCTACTTCCCCGCCATTTTTCCACCAATCATCTCTACTTTCCCTTCTTTCCATTCTATCAATCATATTTACTTTTCCGCCTTCCCAGCCACCATGTCTCCTCTTTCCGGCCTTCCATCAACCATGTCTTCTTTCCCGCCTTTCCATTCCATCATCCATGTCTACTTTTCCTGTTTTTGCACCCCATCCAACCATAGCTACCCTCCCGCCTTCCATCCCACCATGTCTACTTTCCCGCGTTGTCAATTCCATGAAATATGTGTACGTTTCCCGCGTTTCCATTCCATCAACCATGTCTGCTCGCACGCCTATCCTACCACCAACCGTGTCTACTCGCACGCCTTTCCATTCCGTCAATCGTGTCTCCTTCGTTTTCTCTTGTTGCAGTTCCGCGAGCACTACGCGGACAAGAAGTACGTGCCGCTCGACCTCCGCCCGAGGAAGACCCGCGCCATCCGCCGCCAACTTACGTCTGACCAGGTCAGAGAATACCCCAATAAACAAAAAATCACGATGGATGGCTGCCCCAACCGGTACAGCTTGTAGCACTTACTCGAGAAGCCATTTTTTTATTCGTCGTTGTTATCCTCCGGTGGATTGGTAATACTGCACCTTTACAGTCCCTGTTTTGGGGGACTAAATGATGACATGTTCGACTGGTTTGTTCCTTTGAACGGGACTGCAGTCTTCAAAGGGTTATATTTATCCCCGGTGGAGCCGGCCCCAAGGTATCGACCAGAACAATGGTTGATAACTTTGGTGCTATCAACCATCTGGAAGCAGTATGAGCGACCAGCAGTATGTACGGGTAGAGAGGGGGGCATGCTTGCCGGACGACTCCTTCCTTGCATTCAACCATTGTAACTCGGACACCAATCGGAGTCATCCCCCAATCAATCACGCGGTGGCCGGTGCGGCATTCCGTCAATTTTTTGTCGTCAACTTGCCCCCCCTCAAGTCCCAAGAAGGTGTCAACCACACTCGCACGTTTCAACTGGTTTTTATTCTTGGCTTGGGTTGGCATACACTGTACGTGGCAAAGGGATTCACCCTATACAAGGGTTGAATGACGTGGTCTGATTTGCTTAGCCTTACGGTTAGGCTTACTATTAATAGAGTCCTGCTCGTCTCGTGTACCGCGACCCTCAAAACATTTCCTGGGTGAGTTAGCTACATTTGGCGCAGCAACTGCTGGCCAGCTAGTGTCGGGAAAAAATCATGACCAAACCAAAAAAAAACACTTTGGACGCACACATAAGAACCGCCGGGGTGTAAGGTATAAATATGAAGTCCAAACGGCCCTCACATGTCCGTCCCCAGTGGGTTGTGGTAAACTACTCTCTATTTTTCACCCCTCTCGCCTGCCCATACTCGTGCCCGAAGTGTCGAAGTTGTGGTTAACTACCCATTATTTCTCACCCCCCTTCGCCCCCGTGTTTTCCACGTCCGCAGCTTTCGGCCGTCACGACTCGCCAAATCAAGAAGAAGGCCAACCTGCCCAAGCGCTGCTACGCTCTCAAGGCTTAAGGCTGTTGTTGTCGCTACTGCTGCTGTCGGCGCGGTGGCGCGGCGCACGCGTACTCGAGAAGAAGAGCGTAGCGTAGCACGTGACCGTTGGAGACATCGGCCGTGGCCGCTATAGCTATAGTTTAGCTCTTGCTTTGGGTTGTATCTCGTGCGTCGTTCTCCGTGATGGTGGGGAATGGAAGGCCGGGGGGGGGGGGGGGGGGGGGGGGGGAAGCTACTCCTGTGACTGCATTCTGGTCCATGGACGCTTTTGATGTCCCGCTCCTCCGACTAATATGAAGAAAAAACTAAACAAATGCGCGTATGGATGACAAATGCGCGTGTGGGTGTGACGTTTTATTGCGGGAAAAGATGCGTTGCATGGATCTTCCCAAGAAATGTGATGAAGAAATGTCTTGCGAGAAATGCAACGAACACAGGTATTGCGAGAGACATGACCATGAACAGATATCGCGAGAGATGTGATGAGGAAATCTTACACGAGAAAAATATGATACGTTGAATCTTCGCGAACAAAGTTCTTTGGCAGATCTTGCGAGACAAGCTGAGCACGCCGCATGTCATACGTCACTGGAGTTTCTCACACACGGGGGGGCGTAAGAGACGTCCGACTGGTTGGGCGATGAACAAAACGCCCCGGGCGATGTTATTTCGTTGTTCGCGTCGCAGTCAGTCTTTTTTTATATGCCAAAGAGTGATGCGTGTCGCTACCTGATACATGTCATACCCACCCGAACACCAGTATAGACGGAACAACGCCTTTTCAAAGAAAGAAATGTTGCGTCCGATTCCATTCACGCCCTGTGGCACCCCAGAGTCCCGGGCAGTCTGTTCGAAACGGATTTATCATGCCCGTTTCTAAAGTAATTGCTACAGCAGTACTCGTTCGTAGTATTTTTGGCATCATGACGGTATAGGTTTTTCCTTGGATGTTTTCCCAGTCTTGTTTCTGCAGCTGTATATGATGCACACCCTGGACAATAGACAATAGTCCAATAGTCTACTAATAGCTTCCTATTGCAATTGAATGTCTATTGTGGTCCCTAATTCCAGTTAATTGAAAGGCGTCGAGCTCTATTATCCAGTCAATTTCTATTGAGTGACCCCTACCTGACCCTATTGTCCAGACAATTTCACTTTATAGGGAGTCTCCGTAATCAATGGTCCGGACAATTCCAATTAATGGACCTTCTCCTAAACAAATTGTCCGGCCAATTCCAATTCACAGACTGTCTCCTATATCAATTGTCCCGACAATTCCAATTGATAGTCGGCCCCCCGAAATAGTTATCCGGACAATTTCAATTAGTAGACTGACGCCAAAAGTATTTGTCCCGACAACTCCAATTAATAGACAGTCTCCCAGATCAATTGGCCCGACAATTCCAATTTATACAGTCTCCAAAATCAATTGTCCGGACAATTTAAGTTCGCAGACTGCTTTCTAAATCAATTGTCCGGGCAATCCCAATTAATAGACGGTATACAAAATCAATTATCCCGACAATTTCGACTAATACGAAATCTCCAAAACTACTTCAGACAATGTCATCATTGGTGGGCAGTCTCCTAAATTAACTGCCCGTACATTTCAAAACAACAGTGCATACGGATTACTTTGTTTCGTGATTTTTTTTTAATGATAATACATTTGAGCACATGGGCTAAGCGGTATCAAAACTTCCTACCTGCGGACATAAAAATACAAAGCTAACGTTGAGGTGCCCCGCCCTTTTCTGCTTATGCCTTGGACAATAGACCTATCAATAGACTATTGCCCCTACAGCAGAGTCACGAAGTTTTCTATTAATTGGAATTGTCCGTGCAAGTGACGTCATGGACTGTCTAGCAATTGAAATTGTTTAGACAATTGATCTTGGATGCTGTCTAACAATTGAATTTATTCGGACAATTGATATCGGGCACTGTTTAACAATTGGAATTACCCGGACAAATAATTTAGGAGATTCTCTATCAATTGAAGTTGCCCTGACAATAGATTTTAGAGACTGTCCATTACTTGGATTTGTCTGAACAATTGATATTTGGTGCTTTTCAATAATTGGAATTGTCCAGACAAATGAGCTCGGAGACTGCCTATCAATTGAAATTGTGCTGGCAAATGATTTCACAGGCTGTCTATTAATTGGAATTGCTTGAACGGTTGATTTTGGGTGATTTACATGAATTGGACTTGTCGGGGCAACTGCTTTGAGATACCGTCTATTAATTGGAATTGTCCGGACAATGGGATTCGGAAGCGATCTACTAATTGGAATTGTCATGACTATCGAGTTTGAGAGGGCTCTGTAGAGGGCTCTGTTATTTGAAAGCTGACAGCTACTTGTAGAACTACATTTGATTTGGTCAGTACACAACAGTACCACCATGCTGGTATTGCCTCTACAACAGGATCGGGAACTTCCCTCAATACGCAATCATTTGCAAGGTCCTTTATTGTGCCATATTACGAGTAGTATCAATTCAATGGGGAGTGTCTGTCATAATACAACAACTACTGCTGTAGGTACACGGCCATGACATTTATCGAGCAATTGATTTCTTGCGCGGCATCTGAAATGAATTGTGCGGACAGTTCCAACTACTTTCCAGTCGCCGAAGTCCGTTTGGACAATTCCATTTAATTGACAGCACCCGAAATCAATTGTGCGGACAATTTCAGTTAATAAACAGCAGCCGAAATCAAAAGTTCAGACTAATCCAATTAATAGACAGCTCCCGAAATCAATTGTCCGAACAATTTCAGTTAGTGGACAACACCCGAAATCAGTTGTCTGGACAATTCCAATTGTTGGATAGCACCCGAAATCAATTGTCTGGACAATTCCAATTATTGGATAGCACCCGAAATCAATTTGGTGGATAATTCCAATTAATTGGCAGTCTCCGCAACCAATTGTTTGGATAATTCCAATTCATAGACAATACGCGAAACCTATTGCTTACACAATTCCAACTAGTAGATGGTATTCGAAACCAATTGCCTGGACAATTCCAATTCATAGACAATCGTCGAAAACAATTGCCTGGCCAATTTAAATTAATGGGCAATCGCCGAAATCAATTGTATTGACAATTTCAATTAATAGACAGTCACCAAAAACAATTGTCGAGACAAATCCAATTAGCACACATCCTCCTGAATCATTTGTAGACACAATAGACTATTGAAATAGTAATTGTCCAGGGTGTTATGATGCGTGGTCGACATGAACTTGAACTTGTACCAGGTATGCAGCACATTGTCGGATTTAACGCACTGCAGCTCCTCTCGAGAATACAGTAGGCTGACTGAGAATATTGGTGCATGGGCAGCACATTTGGCCTGGTCCGTTGACCAGACCATGTCGACTGTACCGGCCGACAGTTCTGTAGGATATAGAGACAATGGAGATCAAGACGCTGTTGGGTCGCGAATTGTGTCCGATGCAGTTTGCGTGATCCTTGCATTCATCCGTGCTCTTCGACACTATCCAGTATCACCGAGGTGAAGATATACAGTACTAAAAATAGTGCACACCTGGTAAAGGACACCTACTGTACTACTGCACAACGGTCAGTACTACTGCTGCACTAACAAAACCATCAATAAGAAAGTCAGACTGAGATTCAACGGAAAATATGAAGTTCGTGATTCGCCGTACGCCTTCCAGCTGTATTTAGAGCGGAACACGCCCATTCTCAAATAAGAAATCCAGTCTAGACCAGTATTTTCTGTTTCATTACAGGACAGCACGAGGTGTCTTACAGTAACTGCTTGTACGATCGGTGCGCGGCCAGGGACGGAGTCATTGCCGTTTTCCATTGACGATAACAAGAAGCGATACACACCAACCGAGAAATAAAGACGACGAAATAACCGCCGCAGCCACACATCATCCTGAGCGTGGGAACGAGGTATTTGACCTCCTAGACACCCTTTTGCGCCCCTCCAGGGCGGTTTCTTCGAGGCTCTCGAGGCCCAGGAATACTGGCAACACAACGAGTATTGTTCGGCTGTGTACCGTCGCGCGCGCGCCGAGCGGCGGTCGCTCAAGACACACGTACAGACCAGAAATAACTCCTCCTCTGATGATGATGCAGCCATCCTGTGAGCGAGAACGAAGGATAGGCCTCCAACAATAGTCTACACGCGATGCCGCCCCTCGTGCTAACGGGCGGCGCTTGCAGTACTTCATTCCGCCCAAAGATACGACGATATGATATGATTTGATACCACGAGCCAGCCTTCGACGGAGGAGCAAGGGGCCAAAATAACGAAGGAGTGCCAGCAGGCCCAAAGTGCCCACGTTCATCTGCACGTTCGGCGATGGGAGGGGTTGGAGGATATTCGGAACGAACGGGAGGGGGGGACGGCGTGGAGGATTGATCCGGCCAAGTGACGGTACCCGCCGGAAGCCTCCTGATGAGGATCGTGGGGGTTTCGTATGACAGTTAAGGCAAAGTTCTCAAGGGGAACAGCGGATAGCAACAGCCAATCATAAGCCTAGAATAGAAGTAGACTGTTGAATTACACCAATCAGCGACCACAACCGTTTCTCGTGAATCGGAGCGCCTTAGTTTGGGTGTTCGCGTTGCAGTCGGTGCCTGCGTGCCGTGTCGGGCTGTACGGTTTGCTGAGCTGGAGCCGCGGCTGAGTTTTGCTGGTGATGGACGCGGCTGCGGAGATGCCGTTGCAGATTGGCAATTTGAAATCAGCTAGATCTGATGAGTCTATCGTGGCCCTTGGCATCGAGGGAAGCGCCAACAAGGTGAAAAAACGAGGAAAACATACACTATGTCCGTCAATCTAAGGACCGTTTAGATATGCATATAATTGCAGAAACGTTCCTAACTTTCTGGACAGAGTGGTACCTGGCACTGCCCACCAGTCACTGCTGCTTGCTCGGGAGATTTGCTGTTGTTGCTGTCGTTGTTGCTGCTGCTGCTGCTGTGCTGCTGCTGCTGCTGTTGTTGCTGTTGCCGTTGCCGTCGCGTTGTGTTGTTTGCTGCTGTTGGGCTGGTGTTGGTGTTGTTGCTGACGTTATGCATTCTTGCTCTTGCTCTTGATGCACGTCAGACATGATAACCGACGGCACCCAGCCCACCCAGCAGGGTGTCTGTCGCATGAGTACACGATTCCTCGGGCTATAGAGAGATGCCTGAGAGGCAGATATGTCGAGAGACACAAGAGAGACATGGCAAGCAAGGCGAAACGTGCGCTTTCAAGGGTGTATGTAGGGCGGAGCGTTCCACAGTACCGCAACACCTACCGGTAGTACTCGTACAGTAGTTTGGTGTCAGTCGCGGCATGTCCAGGGCAAAGCTGCTGTCTGTCCAGGGGTGAAAGTGCTGTCTCCTGACATCTTCGACCAGAGGTACTGCGGTACGAGTACCAGATACAAATCTCGGTAGTTTCGTGGGCACCGGCTGCAAGCAGAGAGCATATCGCAGATGCAAACAGTACCATTATGCCACTCTGTCCGGAAATATGAGAACCGTTTGTCCATTCAGATTGATGACTAAATGGTCCTTATATTTCTAGTATGTTCGGTAAATTTCTTACCCCAGGCTCGAGATTGCAGCTATCCTCTCTGGGGTAAGCAAGGCCTGGCAGGGGAAGCCCACTCCAGGGCTTACATAGCCTCCCCAACTTCTCTTCAAACTAGAAAGCAGGGATAGAGAAACCAGTAAGTTGTTGGTGGCGGATGCTGGAGCGTCCGCCGGCGCACCCACCGACTCGTGTGTTTCCGACTGCTGTGGGTGATACGGGTATTACACGGACCACATCATATGTGGAGCATAGTGAGCGTAGAACAGCATTTTTTTTTTTGCGTGAACCGTTAAAAGTAGCTGCGTTCTACAGACCAGCGCGGGCCAATGCAGGGTGCAGAGGGGTATGTATGTATGCGGGCGCAGCGAGTGTCGCAGGCCTGTCCGTGCTGCAGCAGTATGTACAGTGCCGCCCAACCGGAACCACTGCTGTAGCGTCAATGTCATGGCAACCCCAGGGGGTTTCCATGTCACCGCAATGAAGGAAGGTCTCAAGGCAGCGCGATCGCCATTGCCATGGAATGTCAAGTAAGGTGCTATCTCTCTGTCCTGGTGTCTTCAAGCCATCTGTCTTGCAGGGTTTATTTTTCTTTTAAAAAATATACCTGGTATATATTACGGAGGGCCATTGTAAATAGGACCAAATATTGTCAGTAAAAATAGGTAAATATATAGATTTTTGTGTAAACCATAGGTCTTATTTACTATGGTCCCCCGTAATAGTAAATTACGCCAGTCAGCTAGCTGGGTGTGACTACCGTGAAGAGCGTTGGGTCCGCACAGGGAGGGGTGCGATCGTTTTTAAGCGCTCGAAGTTTCCAGAACGGGAAGGTTGCCATTGTTGTCGGACAAGGGAGGCGTTTTTGGCAAGATCCGATCGAGAGAGAAAATTTTTCCGATAATAAAACGTACCCGGTACGACTTTAGCACCCTTACCGCCGTTCGTTGTTGTTGAGAGAAAGTTAACCCTGTGCGGACTGAAACGCTCTTCTTGCGGCACTCCCGATTCGGTTGAGAGATACTCAACTTTTTCAGGCTGCACGACAATGCTACACCGGTCGCGCGTTTTCTACGTGCCTGCCTTTGTTTTTTAGTTTTTCTTGTTGTTTTTGGTTTTTTTTTTTGCGATTGTATCGCCAGATTGGCGTCGGATTGCTCCGATACACCCCTCCGCCCAAGAGCGAAGGCAACGGCGACGGTGACGGTGACGACGGCGGCGGCTCGAGGGGTGCCGAAGAGGGCTGCTACGACATCCTGTCCAACCCCCGGAAGACCTACCTCACCCCGGCCGGTACAGGCTTTCTCCCTCGAGAGACGGCATGGCATCACCAGCAGGTATTTGAACAACAAGGAAAAAGAGACGCGTCGTCAGCTGTGAGCTTCGTTTCCCCCCCCCCCCCCTCTCGACTCGCCGGACACTTCACGGCGCTTCGCGCTTGGTGCAAGCAATGTTTGCCTGGTCGGTGAAAACCCGACATGCTCCGTCCCGGCATTGTAGGGATGCGAGGGTCTATGGTCATACGACTACGGCCATGCATGAGATCGAGTACATCTCTCCTATCGAGTACACCCCCCCCCCCCCCCCCCTCTCGAAACCCCATATTTTGCAAGCGGCGTGTGACAGATGGATACTTCGAGGTGTGCTGCGTATACAATTTTGGTGGTATCACGTTGCTGCCATCGGCATCAATGAGCAACCACAAGAGTACGAACCAAAAACGCCCTCTTACAACAAACAGAGAACGGATTGTTCCTCGTTTCGTTTCCCTACTGTACGTACCCCCGAGAAGCCTTCTCCTTTTTTTTCGAGATTTGGAGAGGCGAAAAGGGGACGCCAAGCACACCGTAGAAGGAGAGCGCTGACTCCGCACGGGGGAGGGGTGCGATCGTTTTTTCAGCGCTCCATTTTTTTTTTTTTTCCAGAACGGGAAGGTTGGTGTTAAAAAATACCGAACAATAACCTAATAACAAAAGGCGGTTTTCGGAAAATATCTGGTCGAGGGAGAGCCTTCCGAAAATGTAAATGTCCGACTTACGTAAGCGGCGCCCTTCCCGTTGGAAAGAGAAAACGACCGCCGAAAAGCGATATCGCCCCTGTAGGAACTCAACGATTTTGTTTTTTAAGGTAAAATGACGATTAAGGCACCGGCTGCATGCGGCAGCCAACCCGCTCATGGGGCGCGTAAAGAAGCGGGTCACCCACACGCCTCCCCACCCGAACACCCCTCAATTTCGGCAGCGGGCAGGGGCCAGCATCGCTGTGCACCCCCGACTACATAGGCAGGCGGTGGACTCGTAGAGAAGCACACGCAGGTAGCAAAAGACAGAGTGATGTTTTGTTTATCCCTCAAGAACTGCAACATTTTTGGTTTTGGAAGCACCGCTTGAGATTAGCGTGGAACATTTTTTTTTTTTTTCCAGTAGTGTAAGGATCAAGTGGTGACCACCCGGTAGGTAGATATGTATGTGCGTGTCGCATGCATGCCTACACAAACCTGCTAGGATATCCTAGGATGGCCCAGACGGCACACGCGTCTGCTTGGTTGGGGGGTGATATGATACGTTGTATGATATTTGCCGCGGTACGTGGTACTGGAACTACGCTACAAGAAGGAGTTGCACAACACATTCGCAGCATGTTTTTAAGTCAGTCTACGGTAAAGAGGGGTGCTTTGGGGGCCAAGACCTTCACCCCCCCCCCCCCCCCCCAATCCTTCCCCCCCCCCCCCTCCCTCAACCCCTCCCTCCTTTCCTTCCTCCCTCCCTCCCTCGCTTCCTCCCTCGCCCCCCCCCCCCCCCCCCCCCCCCCCCCACTCCTCCTCCTCTACGTCCTTCCCCCCTCCTCTTCCCTCCCCCCCCCCCCCCCCCCCCCTCTTTCTTCTTTCGCTTGTGTCCACCTTTTTTTTTGGTCTTGTTTGTGTCCGACGCTGATTATCTCCCCGGTATTTCCTGATTTTCAAAGCACGTGGTGGCCCTGGTCCGTGAGGTGCTCTCCGACGCCTCCATGAAACCCGGAGATGTTGACGTCATCTGCTACACCAAGGGGCCAGGGATGGGGGGGCCTCTGCGGTCATGCGCTGTGTGCGCCAGGACGCTGGCTCAGGTATAACGCAGTCGCGTCGATGCCTTGTTGTTGTTGTGTTGGTTTTGTTCGCGGTGCTAAAGGGGTGGGGTTGGGAGAGGGAGGAAGGGGGGGGAGGAGGAGGAAGGGGGGGGGGGGCATACTCATTTGTTGCTTGCCTTAGTCATTTGACCATTGACCACGCATCCCTTTCGAGACGGAGCACCGTTCCTACTCCTAATAGAGACACCTCCAACAATTGGGCGCTCATTACGTTGTTTCCATATATTACATAGAAACTTTTTGCTAATCTTATCCCCTTCCTGTTTGGCCTCCTGTGGCCACCATCTATCTCCTAGGATAGCGATCGTTTTCTCGCTGCTATTCATTGTATCAAACTCCTCCATGTCACATCCGTCTATTTCCCTCATCTCCTCTTCCAACACATCCCGTTCCCCCTTGTATATTTCACGTTCTCCTACTATGTGAGTTCTACTCTCTATTGCTTTGCCACACGGGCACATCTGTGCGTCTACTTCCTCCTCTTCCGGACTACTGGTGTATCTCTTTCTTCTTTCTGGCAGGTCCAGGTCCCCTACACGAAAGCGCAGTTTCAGCGTTTTCGCGAAGTCCATTGGGCCATGCAAATACGTTTTCATTCCTATTCCTTCCCTCAATCCCCCGTATATCTCTAAGAGTTTTTCCGATTCCACCTTGTTTCTTAGCGCTAGCCTTTCCCTTCTTTCTATCCTTTCTTCTACTTCTGCCTTGTACCTCCCAAACTTCCCGGCGGACATCATCTCTACTTGGTTTCCCCCTGGATCCTTCCATACTTTCTCAACTACGCCATCCCACCTTATTCCAGCTCGCCCTTTTGTTACTTTCTAACATACAGCTCTATCAACTATGGCTGGCAACCTCTTTTTTGGCATATTCCTTACTTTATATTGCCAGTTCAACTTTCTCATGTCTCTATTTGTCTTGAGTGGGCGCATTCCCAGTTCTGCTCTTAATACTGTATTACTAGTCGTACTTGAGCATCTTAGGATTTTTTTAGCTGCTGTCATTTGTACTGTTTCCAACTGCTTTACGAGTTTCGCGTTCCCTTCCCATACTTCTCCTGCATATTCTAGCTTTGGTACTATCACATTCATCAAGATACATCTCTTAATCCTAGTGTCAAGGTTCGGGTCTGTTAGGATCGCATCCATCTTGCCTACTTGTGCCTTACCCTTTCCTATTACTTTTGCTATACGTGTATCCCAAAAGCAGTCTTTTGAGATCTCTACGCCAAGGTATGTATACTGGTCTACGATCGGCAATTCATCTTCTCCCCGCTTCCAACTGAAACTTACCGGGTTTACCTTATCTTCGTTGCAAACAACTACTGCGCATTTCTTGACGTTCGCCGTCACCCTCCATTTCCTGGTGTATTCTAGCGCCTTCTCTATTAGTTTCTGCAATCCTTCGGGTGTTTCTGATATCCCCACGAAGTCATCCGCAAACATCAATCCCGACACCGTATCTTCCCCTACCGTGACTCCCTGCCTTGCTCCCTCGACTGCTACTATCAGGTCGTTAATATATATCTTGAATAAGTTAGGTGACAACGTACATCCCTGTGCAACACCTTGTAAAATATCAACATACTTCGATATTTCCCCGTCCAGCATCACAGCACTTCTCGTACATTCCGTCATCTTTTTCATCATTCTCCACATCTTTCCTCTGATTCCTATTTCCCACAGTTTGTTCCACAATCCATTTCTCCATACTGTGTCGTAGGCTTTCTGCGCATCTAGAAAGAAACAGTACGTTGTTAGTCCCGCGTCTTTCCTACCTTGAATAATCTTACCTAAGGTGCACACATGGTCTACGCAGCTACGGTTTGGCCTAAACCCTGCTTGTCCTTCGCTTATTTCGTCTTCCTTCTCCATCATCGTTCCCATTCTATCGTTCAAAATCTTACAAAATGTTTTGCCTACTGTGCTTAGTAGCGTTATCCCTCTATAGTTCCCCGGGTCAGCCTTATCTCCTTTCTTGAATAAATTTACTACTACTCCTTCTCTCCACCTCCTAGGTGCGTACTCGTTTTTCCATGTCCAGTTATACAACACAACCATCATGGTAAGCATTCCTTCTCCCCCGTACTTCATAAATTCATTCACTATTTGGTCTGCCCCTGCTGCCTTTCTATTCTTAAGTTTAGCTACACACTTCTTTACTTCTTCCCTCGTGAACTCTCTCTGTAACCCTCCCGAACCACTGTCTTCCCTTTCTGATGTATCTACGTTCGCCTCTGCCCACGCGTTGATTTCCTTCTCGAATTCTGCATCGAACGTTTCGTTGGCTGTGGGTGTTCCTAGTTTTCGGTAATGCTCTACTAGTACCTCCCTTTTCCCCTTCGAACTACTAGCCATTTTACCGTTCTATGCTCTTAGAGTAGCTATTCCCGTGTCTGCCTCTCCTGCTTGTCTGCCAAGTATCCCTTTTATCCCTACCCACATCTGCTTCATCCCGCCCTCAAAGTCTTCATTCGTTTTATTTACTACGTCTTTCCGTATCCCTTTCTTCTTCTTCTCTACCATCTCTTTTACTTTCTTTCTAGCTATAGCATATTCCTCCCACCCTGCCGGAGTTTTACTCGATGTATACCTTGCGTGTGCCTTTCTCCTTGCTCTTATAGCCTCTTTCACTTCTTCATCCCACCATTTTACCGCTCTGTTGCATACTATCAACTTCTTCCCTTGCTGTGGTCTTGACCAACTGCTCCCATCCTTCTATTATCCTAGCTCCTGCATCATCCCTTTCTATATCGTTTCTTGTTGTACCTATTCTTTCCAACAGCTCGGAAAATTTCTCTGCATTTTTGGCCATCTCTTCTTGGAACTCTTCCCGTTTCTCTTTTACTTCTAGTTTATCTGTTCTCCATCGATACAATATCCTACCTCTTCTATGTTTGATAACTCTCGTCTGTTGACTGTCTGTCCATATTAGACAGTGATCCGTAGTTCCTATGTCCGCTGCGCATACATGTAGTTCCGTTTCCTTACCACTTCCATTTTCTACTACTATAAAGTCAAGGATAGAGCTTTTCTCCCTTTTGTATGCACTGTCTAGTCCATTCCGGTTCTGCCTTTTTTACTCTGTCGTTCAACGTTTTCATCTCGTTGTGCTTGAGGAACTTCAACATCTCTTCCCATTCTTATTCTTTGTTACTTCCCCATATTGTCCAATGTTCTCGTTCAGTTTGCTTGCCCTCCCAATTCTTGAGTTAAAATCTCCCACTAGTACTACTTCTTCTTGCCTCTTATACTTCTATACATCTACTGCTACTTCTCCGAACTTCCTCTGTATATCTTTTATCGTATTCTTCGACTCTGGGGGCATATATATGTTTCCTAAGAAGTAATCTTTCGCTCCCCGCTCCCCTGGAATCTTAATCCATATGCTTTCGTCGAATTTAGTGTCTTTGATCACCTTATTATGTCACACAGGTATTCTTTGACCAGGAACCCCACACCCCCCCCGCCCCCCTATTCTTGCTATTCTGTCCCTTCCTCTTTTTCCCTATCCATGCGTACTCTCCAACTTCGGATCCTATCTCCCCTCCTTCTTTCTCCCTCCCACGACTCTTGAATTCCCACTATGTCTAGGTCGCGCTTACTTACTTGTTCGGCAATTTCGATTATTTTGCGCTCTTCCGTGGCGAAGCCACATACGTTCCATGATCCTATTCTCAGCCTCCTTTTCGTTTCACTATCCGCTCTAGTCTTACCTGTTCTTTCTCCGTTGTCGCCACGAGTATTTCTGTTATCTCTTCTTTGAGCATTATTTTCGTTTCCGTTCCTGTTCTTGTCTGCTTGTTCTGCGCCCCTATGTTTCTCCCCCCATTCCCTTTGAGCCGTTTGCTGTTTCCTGCCTCCCCCCACCTTCGTTCACCCTAGGGCTACGTCTTAGTTTCGTTATTCCATTAGCTATACATACTCTCCATCCTAGTCTTCTAACCCATGCCGACACTTTTTCTGTCTCTATCCTCTGCCACTCCATGCTCGCTTTCAGCTTCAGAGTGACTCGAAAGTGTTCTCCCTCTCGTTCTACGTTTCCTATTGCAAAGCAATACAGTCCTACTTCGTCGCACTTCCTCTTGAACTCAATCCTTGTCATGTCGCTAGGAACTCCAAATATCAGCGCTACTAGTACTTTACCCTGCCGATCTTTCTTTCTCCACCCACCCTTCCTCACCGTCTGTCTCCTAATCTCTTCCGAGAATATCTCCAGCTTGTTTTTGTTCATAGTGGTAGTGGGAAGTGTTCAAGTTACTGGGACTTCCCAATCCTAGTACTCGTTGAGGGTCTGGTGTCTGGAGGGGCGGGGGGGGGGGGGATACTCGATAGGAGACATGTACTCGATCTCATGCATGGCCGTAGTCGTATGACCATAGACCCTCGCATCCCTACAACGCCGGGACGGAGCATATGTCGGGTTTTCACCGACCAGGCAGACATTGCCTGCTTGCACCAAGCGCGAAGCGAAACGTGAGGTGTCCAGCGAGTCAACATGAAAGGGGGGGCGGGGCGTGTACCCATTTGTTGCTTGCCTCAGTCATATGACCATTGAACACGCTCCTACTCCTAATAGAGACTAGAGACACCACCAACAGAGGGGGCGAGTGAGGGATGTGGAGAGGAGGACCCGGGGAGGGGGGGGGGTGGAGGTGTCGAGGGTGGTGGTGTTCGTGTGGGTGTTGGAGGTCATCGTCGTGGTGGTTGTGGAGATGCTGGTGGTGGCGGTATTGGTGTTGAGTTGTCATTAGCTGTTGTTTGTGCTGCCACTGCTGCTGCTGTTTGTTTTGTATTACGGAGGACCATAGTAAATAGGACCTGCGGAACACACCTGCTTCTTTCCCTGTTTTTACTAACAATTTTTGGGTCTATCTTCTACTGTATGGTCCCCGGTAACAGTTGCGGTGGGTTTCGAGACCGGAAAACCCCCCCGTGACACGTGCCCACATCTATATGAACGCCTTGGTGCGGTGATTGTAGGGGCCGTTTGCCAATAATACTGACAGCTGGCAGCTCCCGCCCCCCCCCCCCCCCCCCCCCCTCTCGTTTCGACAATAACGCCACCTTCTCCGCCTCACTCCTTGGACTATTTTGCGACCACAATACTCCCTTTTTCTGCTGCGAAACAAAAATCCTTCAGCAATTCGAAGCAATTTTTCCCTAAAAAAGAGGTTGCGGTATTTCTGAAGGGGTTTATCCCCATGCCCGCCTCCCCCCCTCTCCCTCATATGGTGGAAACCCTTCCGCCCACGACCCCCAGGATTGTGACAACATATTCGCGATTTATCCCTCCCCACCCCCGGCCTGGTAGGAGGATGCAGCTCACCTTCGTGTGGCTCATCCAGCACCTCACGGAGCGTCGGAAAGCTTGGTGCAAGCAATGTCTGCCTGGTCGGTGAAAACCCGACGTGCTCCGTCCCGGCATCGTAGGGATGCGAGGTTATATGGTCATACGACTACGGCCATGCATGACCTGAATACCCGCCCCCCCTCCCGCTATATTATATACCTGGTACATATAGGTTGGGTTGGCGTCAGTTGGCGACGACGCTGTAAAACACGCCTCTCATTGCGTGAGCTAGACAGCCAGGGTACCGTTTTTTTGTGTTTGTTTGTTTTGGGCGGTTACCACGGCTGGCGGTCAAGTTAGATCATTTTTGTGCGGGGAGAACCTTTGCTCCGCACAAGGGGGATGATCGTATCTCGTAGTGTGTATGGTGAGGCACCCACGAGGCAGTTACCTACTAACCCCATTGCTGTCTCTGGAAGTGGCCACACCAGAAATTAAATCAATTCATTAATGCTGTCATCGATATGCAAGAAAATCCGCCTCTAAAGCGGTTCTTAGTAGGATGCAGCTCACCCTTCATGCGACTCGCCCAACATCTCACGGCGCTTCGCGCTTGGTGCAATCAATGTCTGCCTGGTCGCTGAAAACCCGACGTGCTCCGTCCCGGCATTGTAGGGATGCGAGGGTCTATGGTCATATGACGACGGCCGTGCACGATAATGAGTACACCCCCGCCCCCCCCCCCCCCCGGCTTTCCCACGCCTGCCTCCCCTACTCAACACTGGTGGCCGGGACCCTCCCGTTGCAAAATCTGGGCGGGAAACAATCCTTGCGCATGGAGACATTGAGCAACGTAGCACACAGCTACAGTATGCCTACCGAATTCATAGGTTGTCCACAACTTTTGGCGTTCGCTAAATTGCTGCGGCGACATTGAAAAGTGTGGTAAATGGACCCCACAAAAAATCGACAACCTCTCAATCATGGTTTGCTACATTGTCCGATGTCTCGACAATCATTGGTTTACGCCCACATCACGCAGTGGGGGGGGGGGGGCGCCACCTGTGTATGGAAACCCTGCAGCCCCGATCCCCGAGCCCGTAGCCCCCCCCCCCCCCCCCCCCCTAGTACTCCCATTGATGTCTCTGGCGGAAGTGGCCACACCAGAATTGTTGTTTTACTCGTTGAAGCTGTCATCCATGTTCAAGTCCACCTCACACACGGTTCTTAGCAGGATGCAGCTCACCCTTCATCCGAGTCGCCGAACACCTTACGTCGCTTCGCGCTTGGTACAAGCAATCATCGTCTGCCTGGTCGGTGAAAACCCGACGTGCCCCGTCCCGGCATTGTAGAGGTGCGAGGGGTTTTTGGTCATACGACTACGGCCATGCATGATGTCGAGGACCCCCCCCCCCCCCCCCCCCCCCCCCCCCACCCCCCCCCGGTCCCCTCTACCCCCCATATGGAAACCCTTCCTATGAAAACCCCTGATAATTGAATTTTCGAATTGTCGAATTGTCACCCGCTGCCAGATGTGGGGCTGCGATGTGGTGGCAGTGAACCACTGCGTGGGGCACATCGAGATGGGGAGGGTGGCGACTAACTGCGCGGACCCTGTGGTTTTGTACGTCAGCGGCGGTAACACTCAGGTGGGAGGGGCCAGGGCGGAAGGAGTGGGGTGGGGGGGGGGGGGGGAGGAGGAGGAGGGGGGGGGGGGGGGGGGGGGAGGGGAGGGGGGGGGGGAGGGTAGGGATTCGTTTATTTATAGAGACTAAAACCTAGACTCGATCGGTTAGGTGGTTGGTTGATTGGTTGGTCGATTGGGTTGTGTGTCGGTTGATTGGTCGAGTTAGTTTAATAGGCCGTTTGCGAAGAATTTTGGTTGAAACCAGTATTGATTGGGAGATCTTGTGGTCTGTTTCCTTATATAAAAATAAACCCAACCCAACCCACGAAACTTTAGGATCTTCTTAAGGTTGAGGCCAAAAGTGAACCAAAACGCCACGTTTACCGTAATTGTCAGGGTTACGGTTAGCTCTTAGGAAGGTTTCGTCGGTGAGGGTTGTTTTATTTCAAGAAACAGAGCGCAAGAACCCAACCAAATTGTTTTCGACCGAGTTCCTCGCAAACACGTTTTAGTTGGTTGTATGTATGTATGTATGTATGTATATATGTATGTATGTACAAGGCGCTTCGCTCCGCGGGCGGTCTACGCCGCCCGCTACGCTCGCTCAGGAAGGAAAAGTACATAAAAAATTATGCGAAGCGGACAGAGGTCCATGGTTGAATATTGCTTGTTGCAAACTGGCGACTTGATAATGCCAAGAGTCCCGCCGCCATGTGCTTCAGGAGAAAACAGCTCGGACGCCACATATGCTTCGCGTCGAGGGCGGTTTTCCGCTAAGCTCGCTCACATGTCGTACATACGTACATACCCCAGGTAGGGTACTTATTTTCTTCTTTCGACATGCTCTGTGTCTGTCCTCGTATGTACGAAAGATAAAGCACAGCACGGTGCACAGCAACACAGCAAATACAATGAAAATGAAACCGAAAATATTTGAAAGAAAAAAAATCCCCGTCTCCTTTCGTACAATAAGTTCCTGCCTGATTGGAACACCTTACACCAGTCAAAAAAGAAAATGAAGAAAATAAAGAAAATAAAAAATCAAACACCAGAGCTTATTCTCTCTCAGCCTCGTACGCCGCCCGCCGCTCTCGCGACCATCTCGCCACCGATTCAGTCCGGGTAAAGATTTCCTCCCTCTCTTCCAGAGTGAGCCCCGTCGCCCGCCTCGCGTGAAGCCCGGTGCTCACCGTGGACCTCGACGCAAGCTCGACAATGTTTGTGCTCATTCGGGGTACCTCCCTCTTGTGACTCTCAGCCCGGTCGCAAAAATAAGCACCGCTTGAATATTATCTTACAATACCGAACGACCCTTAAATACTCGTACGTACTCTATCAAACATCACAAATGGAGGCCATACAAAGCCTATTGATGCATCCCTCGTGTCTTGAGGCACACGCGACGCCTAGGCACGAAAGCGGGGACCGCGCTCCTTGCAACTCCCTCTCTACCCGCCAGCATCCGCTGACACCCGCGACGGTGCCGGGTTCGCCCGCGCAACCGTGCTCGGAGTACACGCACGCGCACGAAACGAAAGAAGAAAAAAGGAAAGAGAAGGACTGAAAGTAAGACGAGAAATAAATGGAGAAAACAAAGACTCGCTGGAACGGTCCGGCAAGTAATAAACGGAGGCGACTCCCAAGTGGGAGCTCTGAGAGGCCAGGGATGTACCAACCGAGCACGCTCCGAGGTTGAGATATCTATAAGTAGTTCTATGTATGTATTTATGTATGTATGTATGTGTGTATGTATGTATATACAAGGCGCTTCGCTCCGCGGGCGGCCTACGCCGCCCGCTACGCTCGCTCAGGAAGGGAACATCAAATTATGCGAAGCGGACAGAGGTCCATGATTGAATACTGTTTTTTTTTATGGCCCCTGTAGTTAGCTGCAAACTGGCGACTTGATAATGCCAAGAGTCCCCGCCGCCATGCTTCATTCATTCAGGAGAAAACAGCTCGGACGCCACATATGCTTCGCGTCGCGGGCGGTTTTCCGCTACTCTCGCTCACACGTCGTACATACGTACATACCCCAGGTAGGGTACTTATTTTCTTCTTTCGATATGCTCTGTGTCTGTGTACTCGTCGTATGTACGAAAGATAAAGCACAGAACGGCACAGCAACACAGCAAAAGCAATGAAAATGAAACCGAGAATTTCTAAAAGAAATAAAATCCCCGTCCCCTTTCGTGTAATAATTTACTACCTGAGTGGAACACCTTACACCAGTTAAAAAAAGAAAAAAAAAAAAAAAAAAAAAATCTTACAGCAGAGCTTCTCTCTCAGCCTCGTACGCCGCCCGCCCCTCTCGCGACCATCTCGCCACCGATTCAGTCCGGGTAAAGCTTCCCTCCCTCTCTTCCACAGTGAGCCCCGTCGCCCGCCTCGCGTGAAGCCCGGTGTTCACCGTGGACCTCGACGCA
This sequence comes from Macrocystis pyrifera, assembly GCA_031763025.1. Classification (NCBI taxonomy): domain Eukaryota; class Phaeophyceae; order Laminariales; family Laminariaceae; genus Macrocystis; species Macrocystis pyrifera. The sequence goes on along the minus strand of JASSKH010000024.1, from coordinate 6,657,071 downwards.
AGCTCGACAATGTTTGTGCTCATTCGGGGTACCTCCCTCTTGTGACTCTCAGCCCGGTCGCAAAAATAAGCACCGCTTGAGTATTATCTTACAATACCGAACGACCCTTAAATACTCGTACGTACTCTATCCAAAATCACACATGGAGGCCAGACAGAGCCTATTGATGCATCCCTCGTGTCTCGAGGCACACGCGACGCCTAGGCACGAAAGCGGCGAACGCGCTCCTTGCAACTCCCCCCTCTACTCGCCAGCATCCGCTGACACCCGCGACGGTGCCGGGTTCGCCCGCGCAACCGTGCTCCGAGTACACGCACGCACACGAAACGAAAGAAGAAAAAAGGGAAGAAGGACTGAAAGCACGACGAGAAATAAATGGAGAAACAAAGACTCGCTGGAACGGTCCGGCAAGTAATAAACGGAGGCGATTCCCAAGTGGGAGCTCTGAGAGGCCAGGGATGTACCAACCGAGCACGCTCAGAGATCGAGATCTAAGTAAGTATATGTATGTATGTATGTATGTATGTATGTATGTATGTATGTATGTGTGTATGTATGTATGTACGTATGTATGTGTGTATATGTTTATGTGTATGTATGTGTGTATGTATGTATGTATGTATGTATGTATGTATGTATGTGTGTATGTATGTTTATATGTACGTATGTACGTATGTACGTTTATGTATAAATATATGGTTGGTTGGTCTCTCGCTCCCGCCACTACTGCCGATAAAGCGACATCCACCGTTTCAGATTTCTGTAAGATTTTGGTCATGGTCGTTGAGAGAGAAAGATGGGCCCGCTGTGTACCCTTGCCTGTTGCCGTATACCAATGGGAATTTTACCTGCAAGTAGGCATACATGCGGGGCTGGGAATCGCAAACCGTTTCGTGTTTGAATCGCACTCAATCGTACCGTTCAGTCGACGTCGAATTCGCCAAATGGAGAGACGATCATTTTACCGATTCATCATCATGTGTTTCACCGACTGTGTTGACCCTGTCACCAGCTGGGAGAGGGAGGAGGGGGAGGGGGGCGGTGTACTCGATAGGAAGGATGTACTCGATATCATGCATGGCCGTAGTCGTGTCACCATAAGCCCTCACGTCCCTGCGATGCCGGGACGGGGCACGTCGGGTTTCGTACTCATTTGTTGCTTGCCTTAGTCATTTGACCATTGACCGCGCATCCCTTTCGAGACGGAGCACCGTTCCTACTCCTTATAGAGACACCTCCAACTTTGGGCGCTCATTACGTTGTTTCCATTTACTACGTAGTTTTTTTTGCTAATCTTAATCCCTTCCTGTCTGGCCGCCTGTGGCCACCACCTATCTCCTAGGATAGCGATCGTTTTCTCGGTGCTATCTAGTGTACCACTCTCCATGACACATTCGTGTGTTTCCCTCATCTCCCCTTCTAATACATCCCGTTCCTCCTTGTACGTTTCACATTCTCCTACTATGTGAGTTCTACTATCTATTGCTTTTCCACACGGGCACATCGTCCTCCCGGCTACTGATATACCTCTTTTCTTCTTTCTGGCGGATCCTAGTAGGTGGGAGGGGAGTGGGGGGGGGCGTACTCTTTTGTTGCTTGCCTTAGTCGTTGGACCATTGACCACGCATCCCTTTCGAGACGGAGCAGCTGGGAGGGGGCGGGGGGGGGGGGGTGATTGGTACTGTTGGTTATCCTCCCATGTGGCAAAAGCAAGCACATAATCGATGTTAGCCGAATATAATGGCACGAGCTGCGAGCTCCGCAGAGCTGGTAGAAAAGAGACGGTCCCAGTCGTAGATCTGATTACCAGCGGTCTCGCGGGGGAGGCGATGGGTGCAGAAAGATGCGTGAGCAGAATAATTGAGAGAGTGCGCGAGGAGGCACGACCATCGATCACAGCTCAACGAAAAAAACTAAAACCGGGACACAGGGTGGAACAGCGGATCGATAGGCTTCGTATTGACTGCTGCTGTTGTTGCTATTGCGTGGCAACGTAGCTGTAGTCCGTAACCGGGGCTCATCGCTTCGCTCTTTCGATTTCACGCGAAGTTCAAGCGAGACGATTCATCGAAAACTAGACGAAACGACTACGTAACAATCGGCCCTCCCCCCGAAATCGAGCTAAATTATGTCAACGTTTCGCCCCGATTAAATAAGCCTACGAGTAGTTATGGAGGTGCATAGCGGCAACCAGAGCGCTGGAGGCGTCACGAGGAGGGGGGGGGGGGGGGGGGTGTACTCATTTCATGCATGGGCGTACGAGTAGTCGCATATTCCGGCTTTGCTTTTCACTTGCTTTGCACATACTTCCGGGTTGGGATATCATATTTTCCGTAGTCGTATGGTACCACTATAGACGGCAACTTTTAAACGTCACGGGACACCGCGCAATGTATGTAAAACCCCTGTTCTGGCAGGCACTGGAGCAATGTATAATCATTGCCATTGACTAGAGTCAACTTTGATGAGAATCCTCGGCCGGCCTCGATCGACAAAACCAACGACACCGTCATGAAATCTGAACGTAATGCGCTGGTTAAGGTCTCCGACCCACCCTAGTGTCGCAGTGCTCACACCTCGGTCGGTGATATTTGGCGTGGGCTAACCAGGCGTCTGATAAAAAAAACAGTTTGGCGTTGGTCTGTAGAAGACAGACGACAAAAAAATCTCGACTCCTCTCCGATGGCAAGAAATAGGCCATTTTTCAGGTTTGACATCGATCGACAAACCCAACGACCACGTCACGAACTCTGAATGAAGCGCGCTAGTTAGAGGCTCCGACCCACGCTAGTATCACAGCGCTCACACCTCGGTCGGTGATATGTGGCGTGGGTGGGCCAGGCGTCTAGTAAAAACATATTTGGCAACTGGTGTGCAGAAAACAAACGACAAAAACTCTCGATTCCTCTCCGTTGGTACAAAACAGAACTTTTTGAAAGTTTTGACGAAGAGCGTAGGACGCCGCGGCCGACCTCTCGCCCCCTAGACCACGGATTCCAGTGATCTCTCCGAGGCCATCATTTACACTCATTGGCCTTGCTCGGTACGAAGCTCGTTGGCCGTGGGTGGATTGTATGTCGAGATCGAAGGTCAATCGTCGCGTGACTGCGGGTGTGCGAGCTGCGAGATGTGTCTTTCTTCTTCTAGTTTGTGTGCGGCGTGATTTCGTGTGGTTCCCGTGGTTCCCGTTAATACAGCGATTTTATTGGAAGATAGCTCCCGTCGTTCGCGCTATTTCAGCCATGTGATAGGAAGATAGCTGGCGTCAACTGCCCCGTATTATTTTACACTTGCCAATATAGACCCTCGCGTCCCAGCAATAATGCCGGGACGGGGCACGTCGGGTTTTCACCGACCAGGTAGGCATTGCCTGCACCACGGGAGCGGGGGGGCGTTCGGAGAGACCACCTTACTTACGAGAAAGCACTGGTAATACATTTTCACTTCAAACCCATTTGTATCCGCACTTACGTGTCTAAGGGACATACTCTTTCACACCTCGCACAGATCATCCACAGATCATCTACATATCATTCCCACAGCTCATCATCTAGATCTTTCGGGGAAGATAGACCATCTATCTGTATGATCTGTATGACCTAGCTCATGTTGCCGGGTGGGGCCCGCATATTCTGCACGATCTAGCACATGTTTCCTGGGTTGGATCTGCTCTATAAGACAGATACTGCACAACCTCTCACAACGGCGGGTGAGGAACTAGATGATCTATCTGTAGACAGATCAAGTAGATCATCATCTATCTGTCCGAGGTGTCAACTCCTTGGAAATGTACAGATTTTTTTTTTTGCTTCTTCTTCTCCGGTACGTAGTTGGAGGGGTAAAGATCGAAAGCGAGGTACAGTAGGCAGTAGGTAGCCCCCTATGGGGGAACCCACGATAAGGAAAAACGGTATACCTGCTATATAAGGAGCCTCAATTTTCTGCCCACCATGTTTGCCTGCTACACACTGGCTTGTAAGGGACCGGTACCAGCTCTAAGTCTGATACATAGGGACGTCGGTATGTAATGGAGTTCCAATCCCGAACGTACTACAGTAGGGTGAATTAAGAGGGATAGGGTGCCATGAAATGGGATGCCTGCTGTTTTAGGTAGAGAGAGGAAGGAGGAAGGCGTAAAAGAGTTTCCAGGCATAGCTCGAAAAAGGAAAGGGTTGTCCAGCCTTAAGAAAAAAACAAGGTGTCGAGAACTGAAGAAAAACGTTGCCCTGGACCAACCCCAAGTGTAAAAGAAGGACTTGGAGATATTGTAGTTGGACTGCAGGGTGGAACGCCCCCCCCCCCCCCCCCCTCTACGGTCATACGACCACGGCCATGCATGATAATGACTACCCCCCCCCCCCCCCCCCGTCCCGTCCCGTCAAGCGGTTCATAGTAGGATACAACTCACCGTTCATGCGGCTCGCACAACACCCTGCAGCGCTTCGCGCTTGGTGCACGCAATGGCTGCCTGGTCGGGGAAAACCCGACGTGCCTCGTCCCGGCATTATATGCATGCGAGGGTCTATGGTCGCATTATACGACTACGGCCTTGCATGACATAAGTACTCCCCCTTCTCTCCTCCCCCCCCCCTCCCCCCCCCCCCCCCCCCCCCCCGGTTGACCCTGTTAAACCTTCACCCACAATGTGGGGCACACAATATTTGGATTCAGCGTGGGATCATTATTGCAAGAGTAGAGTGGTTGACCCCCCCTTGGGTGTTGAAAATAGCGACCGGAAAACAATGGTTGGTAAATTTGGTGTTAATAATTATCAATCGTATCCATTACGAGCAGCGTGAGGGCCCAGCAGTATACGGGTAGGGAGGGTCATGATGCCCCCCCCCCCCCCCTTGCTCCGTCTCGAAAGGGATGCGTGGTCAATGGTCAAATGACTAAGGCGAACAACAAATGAGTAACCCCCCCCCCCCCCCCCCCCCCCCCCCCCCCCCCTGACGTAAGACTCCTTGCTTTCAACCCATTGTAGCTCGGATATTAATGTCGCACGAGTATCATCCCCCACTCACGCAGCGGCGGCCGGTGCTGCCATCGTCACGTTATGTGGTCAAGGTTTACCACGGAGATCCCAGGAGGGTCAAGGGACCACTGAAAGGTCGGGTAGCACCTCGCCTAAGGGTCTCCGGCAGTCAGAACATGTTGGGGCCCAGAATTATAGTTGTTGAGGGCATCAGCAGATTCGCGATTCAAGCATGCCGTTTGGCCACACGATCGTGTATTTCCAATCGCGAAATCACGTCAGCTGGGCCTTGATTTTGTTGTTAAAAAAATTAGCCGCATGGATCGTGTGTTTCTAATCGTGAAATCGCATCAGCTGGGCCTTGATATATATATACATATATATATATTTTTAAATAGCCGCATGGCTCTGCTATGATATACTGAACGCCGCACGAAATAAAATAGTCAACTGGTCTTGATCAAGATCAATCAGCCAACAAAAACCCAAAAAGAGTCAATATTAAAATCAACGCCTTTCTGTCGTTGATTTCCAACGCTGCATACGTGTACGGGGTGGCGTGGGGCGTCTTTCCTCTGTGTTGCCTCTTTCGGCGGGTGCTGTGTGACGCGTTTTTTTCGCGTTTTTTTTGTGTGCAGGTGATTTCGTACTCTCGGCATCGATACCGCATATTCGGGGAGACGATCGACATGGCCATCGGCAACTGCCTGGACAAGTTTGCCAGGTTCGTGGGGGTTAGCGTTGGCGTTAGCGTTAGCGTCGGCGTTTGCGTTGGCTTTGACGTCGGCGTTGGTATGCATTGGCGCTAGCGTTGGCTTTGGCGTTAGCGTTAGCGTTAGCGTTGGCGTTAGCGTTGGCGTTGACGTTGGCCTTAGCGTCAGCGTTAGCGTTGGCGTAGCGGTAGCAGTAGCGTTAGCGTTAGCGTTAGCGTCAGCGTCAGCGTTGGCGTTAGCGTCTGCGTTGGCGTTAGCGTTAACGCCAGCGTTAGCGTTAGCGTCAGCGGTAGCGGTAGCGGTAGCGGTAGCAGTAGCGGTAGCGGTAGCGGTAGTGGTAGCGGTAGCGTTAGCGTTAGCGTTGAAGTTGGCGTTGGTGTTGGCGTTGAAGTTGGTGTTAGCGTTATAGGGGTAGCGGTAGCGTTGGCGTTGGCGTTAGCGCTGTCGTTGGCGTTGGCGTTGGCGTTAGCGTTGGCGTTAGCGTTGGCGTTGACGTGAGCGTTAGCGTTAGCACAAACGTTTGCGCAAGAGTAAGCATTAGTGCTCAAAGTCTAGTGGGAGTCAAAGATAATCTTAAATCTCTCCAGCAACGTGCCCTTCTCTTGATTTCTCTAACGGCTACGATCCCCCCCCCCCCCCCCCCCCCCCCCCGCTTGGTGCAAGCAATATCTGCCTGGTCGGTGCAAAAACCGACGTGCCCCGTCCCGGCGTTGTAAGAATGCGAGAGTCTGTGGTCATAGGACTACGGCCATGAGTTATATCAAGTACACCCCCCCCCCCCCCACCCTCTGTCTCTTAGCGAGTGCACGTGTGTGGTTTGACCCTTCTTTTTTCCCCGCTCAGAGTTCTCGGGCTGTCGAACGACCCTTCTCCCGGCTACAACATAGAACAGCTAGCCAAGAAAGGCTCGAAATTCGTGGAGCTTCCCTACGGCGTTAAGGTGGGTGGTACGGTTCATGGTTACGATTTCGGAGACGAAAAAAAACGAAGCAAAAACAACTTGGGACACAAAATACGAAATAAATGTGAGATACAACATAGAGCAACTGGCGAGGAAAGCCTGCATGTTCCTCGAGCTCCCCTGTGGAGTTGAGGTAGGTGGTATATACGGGGTACATATGGTTTCGATTTCGTCGCCGAAAAAATAAAACAACATAAGAACTTACTTAAAAACCAAAATAAGAAACGAAGCACGACATGCGATACGAAAAAAAAATGAAAATTTTAAATACGAAACAAGAAAAATACAGATACAACATATTCGAGCAGTTCGCCAAGAAAGGCATTAAGCTCGTCGAGCTGCCCTACGGCGTCAAGGTTCATGTGATGTGGTACGATTTGTGGTTTTACGATTCGGTGACAAAAAAAAAAAAACTACAGAGTAAGAACCGAAATACGAACCCAAAATAAACAACAAATACATTTAAAAAAAACTAAAAACGCGAAATAGGACAAACGAGTAAAACGAGATGTTGCCATCCATATGACATACGGCAACTTGCAGCCACCACCGAGTAAAAATGAGCTGTGCGACTCGACGTCGTCGATGCGTGGAAAGAAGGATCGAGCAGCAAACTCGTACGATTAACACTTTTAAGGCAAACAAACTACAGTCCCGTTTTGGAAACAAACCACTCAAATTCCAAGTACTTTGTCCCCAAAATGGGACTCCAGTCCTAAAATGATTGAAGACTCCCCCCCCCCCCCCCCCCCCCCCCCCCCCCCGAAGAATGGCCGAATCAAAACCTTGCTGACAACACGGTAGGCTGCCGCGGGTGTCCTGCCCACGAGCCGCAGCAGCAATCAACCGCCGCGACATTCGAGCTTTTGGCCTCTGTGTAGCGTGTGGGAGGAGTGCTACGCTCAAAACGTCCTTCGTCGGCGGGCAGGCATGGTGAAGTCGCTGGCGGCTTGGTGTGTACCTGTTATGGTCATGGGATATATATCACCGACTCCTCGTTTTTTTTTTTTTTTGCTTTTTTCTTGCTTGAGGTGTACGGACGGTATGCTTGTATGCTTCAGTTGTGAGGTGTATATCCTAAGAACTGCTTTTTGTATTCATATTTTTCCTTTTTTTTTTCCTTGGGATATTCTTCCACTCCAGAGTTTGTCGGAGAGAGCCTGTCCGGTGACCACGGACTAGAATGTTGGCGATGAGTTAACCCTGCTATCACGGGGGTCCATAGTTAATAGGACCTATGGTATACATAAAAACCTATATATTTGCCTATTTTTACTAACAATATTTGGTCCTGTTTACTATGGACCCCCCGTAATAGGGCAAACTGCAGTCAGTCAGTCCCGTTTTGGAGACAAACCGCTCAAATTCTAAGCAGTTTATCCCCGAAATGGGACTAGTGCAGTGCTAAAAGGGTTTAATGCGAAAACACCAACACCACCACCACCACCAACAACAACAACGACAACAGCAACAACATCGTCCTGTCGCAATACCGTTCGTTCTCTGCGAGCGAGGCGCCGTTTCGAGAGACCTGCAGCTCCTAGAGAGACGAGCGGGGAAAGGGTCAACGATCGGCCGGTGTCACGATGCAACAGCGTGCTTCGCGTGTGCGCACACACACATACCTCTTCGGGCAGATCATCCACAGATCATTCCTACTTGATGATCTACGGTGGATACTTCAAGGCAGATAGATCATCTATCGGGACACCGCCTCACTCAGACCACCCTACGGGGGGACCACTACTGTACCGTATCACACGGGTGATAGGAAGATAGCACACCCCCTGGGGAAAACGTGCGAGCCGATTTTTCTTCAAAGTATGGGAAACAGACACACGCAGCGAATATGGTGGCTTTGGAGAGGGCTGGTGCTATGTATAGTAGGCGGGTTTTTTTTCACGTATATGTATATACAGACGCATCGCTCGGCATTTTTTCGTGCTCGAGAGAAAAAGAAGCGGCTAGAAAAATCATTCGAGAGGGGGGGGGGGGGGGGGGGGGGGGGGGGAAGTGTACTCATTATCATGCATGGCCGTAGTCGTTTGACCATAGAACCTCGCATCCCTACAATGCTGGGACGGAGCATGTCGGGTTTTCACCGACCAGGCTTCGAGAGGGGGAAGTGTGTGTATTATATTATCACCCAGTGTGTTGTACAGTGTGTTATCTTGTCACACGTGTTGTAAAGGGTGTGTTATATTGTCACCCACGGTGTGTTATCTTATCACCCAGTGTGTTATGGGGGGGGTGTTATCTTATCACACGTGTTAAAGGGGGGGTGTTGTATTATCACCCAGTGTGTTATACGGTGTGCTATCTTACCACACGTGTTGTAGGGTGCGTGTTATATTATCACCCAGTGTGTTCTCTTATCACCCAGGGTGCTATAGGGTGTGTTATCTCATCACAATCACACGTGCTTCACAGCAGTACCGCCGTGGGCCGAAATGTAGAGAACGCTTGTGGCCTTCATAGCTATACCCCAAGACTCCTTAAATTTCCGCCCAGAGCGGGATACACGTATACTGGGTATACTGGGTATGCTGGGTATGCTGGGTATACTGGATATGCTGGGTATACTGGGTATATGGGTATATTGAGTATACTGGGTATACTGGATATACTAGGTATGCTGGGTATACTGGGTATACTGAGTGCTTTGGGTATACTGGATATACTGGGTATACTGGGTATACTGGATATGCTGGGTATACTGGGTATACTGGGTATGCCCAGTATACTGGGTAGACTTGGAAGGACAGGGGTAAAGAAGGGATGAAGTGATCCATGACTTGTCTTGTTTGTTTGGAGGCGTCAGGGTGGGTGTTACCAAGGGCGGGAGGGCGGGTGTTGCCGAGGGAGGGTGGGTGTTGCCGAGGGGGGAAGGGAGGGAGGGAGGGAGGGAGGGAGGAAGGGAGGGAGGGGGGGAGGGGGGGAGGGAGGGAGGGAGGTGCAAGTAGGAGCCTTCAAAAAGGGGAAGCGGAATATGTGTTGGTTCAGAGTGAAAAAAAGAGTAGGTTAATGCTGTAGACCACTACTGCGGTATTAGGAATATCCTCGGTTTCAAGTCGAAATGACAACGTGTACGATACACTCTCGGAGAAAAAAAAATTGTAATTATACCTATAACTACCCTGCCCTTCACGTTTTGTTTTGCACTGATCTGGGCATGTATATATACATTATATGTAATATATGTTGCGTATATATGCGACACGTAAAACAGGGAATGGACGTCTCGTTCACCGGCATCCTCTCCTTCGTGGAAGGCGTTGTCAAGGGGGGAATGGATAACGGAACCTGCACGCAAGCGGATCTGTGCTTTTCTCTGCAGGTGAGGGGAGAGAGAGGCGTGCTGCTAGAGGGGATACAGTAAATAGGACCTACGGCACACACAAAAAACTTTGTATTTATCTATTTTTACTGACATAATTTGGTCCTTTTTTACTATGGTCCCCCGTAAAAAAAAAAAAAAACTTGAATCACAAAAATTTGTATGATTGGCTGACGGGGGGGTCTCCACGGCTGAAGAGTTGCCCAATAAGGCTAGGCTGAGCCTCCGCCGGCTTTTTTTTTACCGTCTTTCGGCTTCAAAAGAAGAAAAAAAGAATCGGCCTTCTCGATTTTCGCCGAATTCTAAAAAAAAAACGTTTTTTCGGCTCATTTCGGCTTAAAACAATGAAAACCCGCTCGACAAAAAAAAATGGCATTTACCCTAAATACTTTTTTTTTTTTCGCTTTTTCGGCTCCGAAAAACAGATTTTTTGCCTTTTCGGCTACGTGAAAATCGGTGCGAAATCTTGGAAATCGGCTTGTTCACACGGAAAAGGGCTTTTGTTGTGGCGGGAGCAGGCTTGATCGGCGTGCATTGTCAGCAGAGCGCGGCCCACATCGGCCAGCAACCGTCAGAAATCCGTACTGCAGCTCACGTTTTTTTAATCGAAATAATTTTCGTTAGAAGAAATAACAAATATCAGGCGTTTTTGTACGGGGGATGAGTGAAAATTGAGATTTTAGCGGAATTCGACCCCCGGGACTAAAAACCGGCCTTATTCCCCCAAAATCGGCTCAAGGAAAAACAAACGGGGCGTTTTTACCCCCAAAGTCGGCCTTTTCGGCCTTTTCGGCAAAAACCGGCGGAGGCTCAGGCTATATAAGGCACGCTTTATCGTTGGAATAGCATTCATTTTTTCAAGTTTTACAGTATTGTTCGTGAAGCAATTACCATACCACACGTACGATATGGACTTTTTTTTTAGAAAATTGTTTTTTTCCGACGACGACGGGGAGAGTGTTTGTACGTATATATTATGGAAGGAGAGATCTCGTTTTTGAGACCCTTCCAACGTCACAATTTTTCGTTGCGTATGTAAGCCCCGCTTAAGGCATATTTTTGGAGAGAATGGGCTCCGAAATTTGTCCTAGGGGTGTGTTACCCTGTCACCCGTGTGATACGGGTATAGTCTATGTGGTAGCTATTACGGGGGACCATAGTAAATGGGGCCAAATATTGTTAGTAAAAATAGGCAAATAATTATGTTTTTGTGTGTACCGTAGGTCCTATTTACTATGGCTCCCCGTAATAGTAGGCCACGGGATTCGTTTTCATCAGGTGATTTTTTTCGTCTGATGTCAAAATGAGTTCTCGGGTGGGGTATGCTAAAGCTCCTGAAGTAAGTCCGGAGACGCCGAGAAAGCATTAGATACAACCCCGATCTATGTTGTGAGACGAAACGCGCGTCCGTCGAGAGGAAAGGCGGCCCGAGGTTGATGACCCCCCGCAGTCCCTTTGTTCGTTTTCTTGACGCGCGTTTGCGACAGTAGGATAGGGGGTGTGACATGTATATATATATATAGATATGTAGCATCTGCTTATTCCTAAAGGTCCTTACCTGAGCAAATCTACAGATCGCCCCGACAATCGACCTGTCCCTGAATATAAACACGTTCGGATTTAATCTTCAACTCCTCGTAGGCGACCCTTTTTTTTCGTAATTTTCGCGATATCAATCGTCTGCGTACGAACGGCACGAGGACCCAGAAGTTTTCGGGCCGGATCATCTTGCGCCCCCGCCCCTTGCCGTCACGTCACGACTCCTTTTGCATCGTTGGTTGTAGGTAGACTCGGAGACCGATTTTGCCCATATCACCCCCCGATCCCGCGCAAAAAGATGGCCGTCGCTGCCAGTGCAAGTGCGAGACACCTTTTTTTTTTGTTCACGTCAATTTTTCGCTCTGAAATCCCACGAAGGGTTACCATATAAACGGTCCTTGTTTTGGCGGGAAGAAGGTTGGTAAGCTAAACCCCGATTCACGATCAAATGGGCTTGCAAATGGTAATATGCAGTACTCATTGGATCAAATCGGCTTGCAAATAGTAAAATATGCAATCCACAGCCGATTTTTTTTTGTTTGTTATGACGGGGAAAACTCAAGGTTCACGCGCTTAAGGCCCGCCAATAGCCGTTACGCCGTTTTTTTTTTTTTTCATCACTTCCCTTACCCCCCTCCACCCCCCCCCCCCCCACCCAAACTCCACTCCCGCCACTCACCACCCCCCACTGACCCTATACCACCTCCCGCCCCTCCCCCCCCCCCCCCCTAGGAAGTGGCCACACCGGAAAATAAATTAATTCATTGAAGCTGCCATCCATATACAAGAAAGACCGCCTCTAAAGCGGTTCTTAGCAGGATGCAGCTCACCCTTCATGCGACTCGCCCAACTCCTCACGGCGCTTCGCGCTTGGTGCAAGCAATGTCTGCCTGGTCGATGAAAACCCGACGCGCTCCGTCCCGGCATTGTAGGGATGCGAGGGTCTATGGTCATATGACTACGGCCATGCATGATAATGATCTCCCCCCCTCCCGCGCGCGCGCCCCCCTGCCACCCCCGTGTTTTTTTAGGAAACCCTGTTCGCCATGCTGGTGGAGATCACGGAGAGGGCGATGGCCCCATTGCGGGAAAAATACCGTTCTGATCGTAGGAGGCGTTGGATGTAACCGTCGTCTTCAGGTAACGTTTTGGATTTTCGTGTACTGTTGATAGTCTTGGATATACCAGGTATTAATAGTACTTTATTTTTTTTCCTTCTTCATTTTTTTTTATATATCAAACCATCGAATTTCGATTCATCGTATATATCGGAATAGCTTATCGAATGTTTGTTTCGATAAATCAAAATTTTCTTCTTTTTTTCGATATCTCACAGCATCGATTTTCGATTTATCGAATATCATCGATATATCGGAATATAGTATCGAAGGTTTCGATATATCGGAAAATCGAAAATCAGTACCTGGTATATCGTACCGAACGCACATTGCTCGCCACCACACCGTGGTAGCGTTCCCGTAGTTTGATAGCCGACATAGACTATGCTTCACGAAACGCTTCAACATATGATATCTATTGAATGTCGAGGTCGTATCGAACCGATTTTTTTGGTTGTCGGTATGATATGTTCAGACAAGATTTTCGTTCGATTTCCATCACTGTCGTCCGCCTTGAAATCAAATGCTATCACTTGTGTACAACGGCACCCACGTGTTTGGTAGACAAACTAACTGAAACTAGACTTGGATATCGCTGTGTGTTGGTGAGTGGGTAGGTGGGTGGGTGGATTGGTGGGTGGGTGGGGGTGGTGGGTGGGGGGCGTGCATGCAAGGGCGCAAAGGAGGACATAAGGCCGCTGGGCTTCATTGCTTCCCACCTCCCGCTTGCTATCCTCTCGCGTTTGCTTGCCCCGTGTATTATTTGAATATATTCAACATCAGGCACCGACATGAAATCAACTGTCTGAAGTATTTCAGTCGCTCGTCCCGCATATATCCGCTGCCCCCCCCCCCCCCCCCCCCCCCCCCCCCCCCGTCTCGAAAGGGATGCGTCGTCAATGCTCAAATGACTAAGGCGAGCAACAAATGAGTACGCCCCCCCCCCCCCGGCCCCCCCGCCCCCCCCCCCCCCCCCGCTCCCTTCCTCTCCCCATCCCCTTCCCATGCCCTTCATTCTTGTGTCTGCTCTCCAACCCCACCCCCGGGCTGGTTATGCCTCTTTCCGCCTTCCTGTTTACACCAGGAAATGATGGGGCTCATGGCGGCCGAGCGAGGGGGCAGGGTGTGCGCCATGGACCACAGGTACAGGAAGTTCGACGTGGCGATGTCAGCAAGTTAGCCCTTTGAGGACTGCAGTAGTCCCGTTTTGGGGACAAATTACTTGTAAATTGACTGCTTTGTGCCCAGAACGAGACTACTGCAGTACTAAAAAAAGCTTTCATCAGCGTAGTACGACGAACTATGACTCAAGAAAGGGCTATAATTATTTCCAGGTATATTATGCGCCGGTATGTATCATGCCAGGAACGGTTTTCATTATCACCCACCACTCTGGCCGTTAATATAGTGTCCGTTTCGACTCCCATGTGAATATCAAGCGCACCTTGTATTGTCTCTGACGTTGAGTTTTTCAGCGATCGCTTTCTGTCAACAGCGACGAACGGTAAGGGTGTTAACGTCGTACCGGGTACGTTATTTTTTCGGGAGGCTCTCTCTCTCTCTCTCTCTCTCTCGACCAGATTTTTTTTCCGAAAACACCATGGTTGTTCGGTTAATGGCAACCTTAACCCTCCCCGTTTTTCGGAAAAAAATCGAGCACTAAGAAACGATCGCACTCCTGTGCGCGAACTTAAACGCTCTCTACGTACGGGTATATGTATATCAAATATGTATATAAATACGATTATTACGAGGGACCATAGTAAATACGATCTATGGTACACACAAAAAAAAACTATATATTTACCTATTTTTACCAACAATATTTAATATTTGGTCCTGTGTACTATAGTCCCCCCGTAATATATACGTATTTCATCACATACCAAGTATTTATATCACTTTAATCTTATTTATTACCAGATTTTTTTTTTTTTTTGGTCACCACCACTCACTACGGACACACACGGCATCCAGAACAGGTTAACCCTTTGGTTGAGACTGCAGTCCCATATTGAGTACAAACTACTTGGAGTTTGAGCGCTTTGTCCCCCAAACGGGACTGTGGTCCTAACAGGGTCAATGTTAGTATTCGTATGGTTGTTTACTATAGCCGATCGTTTTGAATGCTTTTATTTCCTGCTATAAAATCTTCCGGACAAAGTTCCTTTGCCGCTGTGGGCTGTAGGGTAAAAGGGACTGGGGGTGGACGTCAGGGTTGACGTAAGAAGGGTAGAGGGCTATTGCTTTCCTTTCGAAATCGCTCTTGTCTTCGAAATGCTGGAACCACACGCTACGTAACCATTCCGAGATACCCCCGATATTCGGTCGGTGTGGAGAAGGACACACCAGACATACATTATAGCTCGCATACAGAGGAGTGCTCGTTTTATAGTGCCGGTTCCACTCGGTACATAAAATACACCGAACTCACAAAACGTATACCGTATACTCGCACAGAGTAGTGGTCCTTTTAAAGTGCTGGTTGCCTGCTATAGTGCCTGTTTTTTTTTTGTTATACATACTGCTGTAGTGTCTGCCGATCGCTTGGCACAGATGGGATTCAGCAGTGCCCGTTGCGTGTGCGGAGTATATTATTAGTGCTGTTCGCCACCAAGTATATATGTACAGTAGTAGCGGTGTGGTGCCGATGTTGTTGACTGGCGCGTACCGGCACTATTGTAGAGAAGCTGCTGCTGTACACACATGTAGAAGCACACGTAGAATACGAAGTACCTGCAGCATTACGTACAAATGGACACGTATCGATACACACGTCCGTCCGTGCTACTTACTGCTGTACAACAAGCTGAGCACACGTGACACGCTGCTGTACGACGCTTGCCACGCGACGACAGGTACTGCATCGACAACGGGGCCATGATCGCGCAGGCCGGGGTTTTCCAGTACATGCACGGAGGCGGCACCCCCCTGAAGGAGACCACCTGCACACAGCGATTCCGCACCGACGCCGTTCACGTTGTTTGGCGACCGCCGTAACAGCTACCTGGTACTTCTATACCCCACTCTGCATTACGTTAGTGTTGAGACCCCTTGTTGAACTCTGCATTACATTAGTGTTGGGACTCCCAGTTGGGACTCCATTTGGGACCCCCTTCTGGGACCCCCTGCCTCTTTTGGGGACCCCTTCAGGGGGCCCCACCTTGGGGATCCCGTTTGGGACCTAGGGACAACGACGGGCAATGAAAACGAGAGACAAGCGTTGCCTCATGAACCGTTTTGGCGGAGCGAGATGCGTTGTTATTATGTTGCAAGCGTCTTGAAGAGCCCGTTGACCCCATAAAATAATGTAGCCTTGTGGGACCCCCAGAGAGAAAAGGATTTCGTGCCCGCAGTTTTCGGTTCGGTCAATTCAAATCCTTTTCTCTCTTATTGGGTCCCCGTTTTGGCCCCCCCCGCCCCTTTTTGGATCCACGTTTTGGGGCCACGTTTTGGGACCCAACAAAGTTACAGCCACCGAAAAACACGATTATGATATAGCGGGCTCTGCCGATGCTGTAATAATCGTCCTTCTTTATGGATGAAAAATGACGAGCAGAGAGAGGGAGCGAGTGTTGACCTTATTGTGCGCGATAGAACTGAAGGCAAGCAAACGTCTGGGGGGAGGAGTGGGACAGTTATTACGGGGGTCCATAGTTAATGGGACCAAATTTTGGTAGTAAAAATAGGGAAATATATAGGTTTTTGTGTGTACCATAGATCCTATTAACTATGGACCCCCGTAATATTAGTGCCTGCTTTTTATCACGACGGGACCGTGTGATCGGTAGTCGTCCAGCAGTACGCGACGCTTCTTGGGGGGGGGCTTAATTTTTTCTGGGGCTCTTCACCGGTCACGACCCGACCCGTGGGTCGTCAGACGGGAAGGCCTTCAAAACATCACGCGTCGGGTCGGGTCGGGTCGGGTCGGGTCGGGTCGGGTCGGGTCGGGTCGGGTCGAGTCGGGTCGGGGTCGGTCGGGTCGGGTCGGGTCGGGTCGGGTCGGTCGGTCGGGTCGGGTCGGGTGGGGTCGGGTCGGTCGGGTCGGGTAGGAGGTGATCAAACTCTCACGGGTCAGGCCAGGTTATTACCCTCGGACCCAACCCGACCCGGCCTGTTTGACCAGACCCGTAAAAAGCCCTGTATTTTTCATCATGTGAGGCAGCATGGTACGTCCTGCACTGATTTCAGTGGAAACCAAAACGATTTCTTCTCATGTTCACGTGGTGGTTGGTGTATGTGAGGGCGAACTTCCACGTACCAAAAAAAGAGGCGTTCTTTTACTGGCAGCTGATTTTAGGAATGCACTCACTTCCGCTGTGGGGAAAAACACGTGGAATTAGACTCAGCTTTTTCGTTCGGTTTCTGTACGGTGCAGTCAAGAGTGCTCGACCAAAGAGAGAAGACGACCTACACTCCTTCCCAGTGTCGAAATGAAAATCAAACCAGCGCGTTGGGATTTCTGCACGAAATTAATTACGAAAAGCGAGATTTTTTTTTCATATTTTCTGTATTTTACTTGGTTTTGGTATACCCCTGGGTCTCGAGAAAGGGATGCGTGGGGTGTCGGGATTTTTTTTTTTTTCGTTGACCCCTAGTAATAACGCAGTACATACACCTCAGGGTAATCCCCGGTGGCTTGGTAGGTGGTCCGCGTGCCTATCAAGATCAATTTCGTGGGTTCGAGTCTCACCGAGTGCATGCTCGTAGCGACTTTTTCTTGCATAAAAAAAAATGATTAGCGGAAAGGGCGAGAGCGTGAGTTAGCTACATTCGATGAAAATCGACGGGCAGTGGGAATGCTGAACCCTATGTGACGCGACGAAAAATAAAGGCACGTGCCGGGGACGAAAAGGGACGACACCTACCTGTGACCACGGCTTGTCCAGAAGATTGCTGAGGGTCAAAACCTCCGACGAGTTAGGCTGTAAAGTAAAAAAAAGTGATGATAAAAGAAGAAAAAAAAATTACGGGGGACCATAGTAAATAGGACCTACGGTGCACACAAAAACGATTTATTTCCCAATTTTTGCTCACAATATTTGGTCCTATTTACTACCGGGTATATATTTACTATTGTTGTCCCCCCGTAGTATTAATGCTAGAAGGGTTTTACCTCGAGCGCAAGCCATTGTCGTTTGTTTGACAGAGAAACCGCGAAAAAATTCGTGTCTATACTCACTCGTCGACGAGTCAAAAAAAAAAACGTCGAGCGAAGAGATACCACCAGTACTTCATCCTGTACATGTCATGATGCTCTGTGCAGTGTAGGCCCGCCAACAAGAACGGTTTAATGTGAAGAAACAACAAGAAGAAGAAGAAAGTGCCCAATAAAAACAGAATGCTCGCTTTTTGGAGAATGCTGAGAAGATTGGGTTGAGAAAAACAGCTCAGTGGCAGACTTTACACTAAATCCTATATAATAGCCTATGCACAAGGCTGTTTGAAGATGGCGCCCCCACAAGAATTTCAGGCTTGCCCAGATTAGGTGTTTCTTGTTGGCGAGTCCATACTGCAGTAGAACTCGAGTATCGTGGTGGGGGGATGGAAAGCAGGAACTACTATCTGATCCGGCTCGGAAGGCAGCTTCGCTTGTTCAGGAGACTTTCTCTTTGTGTCGTCGGATCATTTATCCTCTTTCTGCTTGATGATGAGAGAACAGAGAAGGGAGCTGTTGTTGTTGACAGTGATTCCATTGGGGCTTGATTCCACTCTGCTCACTTCCATTAAATAATCCGCCAGACGGGTAAAGGCACTTGTCCGACGAAATTTCCTCGGGCGCTAGTCTACTCTTCTCCTATCGGCTATCCTATTCCTAGCCGTTGTACTGCAAGGGGAGCTTCAGAGCCCCGGGAATCCTCTTGTTAGGGTATTCAGGGCTTCGATAGTGCTGCCTATTATCTCATAAAACCGCTTCTTCTATCTGTAAGCCCGAAACTAATATTTCCCTCGGCGGGTTGTAGTCTCAATGCGGTGCTGCTTCACCAGCTTTTTCTTGAAAATTTAAACTCCACGTTGTTACCGATCGGTCGATACTCGACTTTTCGCAACGTGCGTGACAACCGTTCGCGCGTTTCCATTACTTCCCCCGCGATTTACTACTGGCCGGTAACTCCCCTGGATGCTGCCAGGGTCGACTAGACGATAATACTTGCATAATCGGTACGGGCACTGGTGGTGCTGGATGTCGACGGGTAGACATAACGATTTAATGTGAAGAACACACATGCTCAATTTCCAATTGACTTCGGCCAGTACCATCTCGTGCACAGAAACAGCAGCTCGCACGTGAGGGCCGGGGTACAGAAGACAATCGAAAGTATTTTCCAAGTAGTTTCGTGGGCAACAAACCACGTTCCAGTACACTCAAAAGTACTCGTAGAGATATGTTTTTTTCAGGATGTAAACAAAGTCCATCAGACAGAAGAGGGGGAGGACGTCTGTCACGCGTCGCACTCCACGACCGAGGAAGATCTAGGATCGTGAAATGTCCCCTCTCGAAATAAAAGGCGTTGCGATCTGTCCGCTGTCAACATTTTCGCAAGCAGTAGTAGTACACAGAAACGGTGAGCATCCACACGCGTGCAAGGGCCAGCGAATATCTACATGAAATGAGAAACTGGTCCAACATTCTCGCTAATAGTAGCAAAATTACACAGAAGGTTGAGAATCCTTGCGTTTGGTTGACGGGCCAGGAAGTATCAACATTACAAAATGTAGGATCTGGTCACACTGGCACTTTCAACAATCTTCGTGGGAAGAGAACGACACAAGCAACAAAAAACTTGACGCGGGGCGTTCTTTTTTCCTTACGAGCAAAAACATTTTCATCACCGTGATGTGGTGGGGGGCGAAAAAGACACCGCCACACTACGGCTGAAGGTACATGGTGAAAGGGAGCAGCGTCAAGTCAACACAACACAAAAAACCGACGCGCTCTTCCTCAAAACAAAACAAAAAAAAAACTCATGAATGATGCAAAGCGGGCGAAACAAAACGGACGCCCGCCAGCACATGGTCGTGTTGCTGCCACAAGAAACGGAAAGAGCGAAACAACGTCAGGAGCCTAAACCCCAAAACTTTGTCGAAAGCATCTTCTGCGTCACCACATAGCAGCACACCAAAAATAAGAAAAAAAATGAGAAATAAAGGAGTGTAAATTGTCTCTACGCCATCTCTGACCCCGGGTCAGACCCCCGGCGTGTCAATAAAAGCCTCCCTCCTCTCCCCGATGAGACCCTAAAATCCTAAATTCCGAAATGTTGTTGCCGACCTAGTAAAAATGGCGCCATGATGAGTTGAGCAATTTTACGTCCCGCAAGCCCCTCCTTCCCCTCTCCCGGACAACTGCCTCCTTCCCGTGCAACCCCCCCCCCCCGTGTGTGCTTTTGACAAGAAAAAAACACGGGAGATCCCCGATATAATTTTACACGCGTTGGGTGCCGGATCTAATGAAGGAGAAGGAAATGTACGCGGGAAAACAAGAAGCGGGGGCCCGCTTCCGGCCGAAAAACAAAATTCTTCGTGGCCGTGTGCCTTTTTTCTGTTCACACCGAAAAAACTACCCTATGGGGCTAACAAGGGGCTTCAGTTGAAGGTGTACGAGGCGCCGACGAGGTCGTTGATGACGTAGGGCTTGTTGTTGAGCTCCTCGTGCACCATGAGCGCGAGGATGCCCATCTGCGCGGCGCGGCCGTTGTTGAGCTCGATCGCGCGCTTGGAGGCCTGGGTCTCCTCGGACATGGCGTCCCACGACGCACCGAAGGGGTTGCCGCCGAGCGTGAAGTCTCCGGGGAAGGAGCCCTCAACGTTCTTCATCACCGCCAGCTCCAGGAAGCCAATGAACGCGAAGATCTGGGCGAGACCCGCCGGGGGGATCTTGGACAGAGCCGCCACACCGTTGGGCATGTCAGCGAACGAGAGGTTGGCCGAGTTGGAGAGCATGCCGGGGAGGCGGGCGTTCTGCTGGGTCAAGTGACCGGCGATGGCGAGCATCGCAATGCGGCCGTGCTTCACCTCCACGTAGCGGAGGCGCTCGAAGCGCTCCTGGTCGGCGTCGGCCAAGAGGCCGAGCGGGTCCCAGAAGCCGAGGGGGGCCTGGGCGCCGATCTCGGACTCGAACGACATCTTCATGGCGGAAGAGGCCTTGGCCGAGGTGGTCAGGGCGGCACCGTTGAAGGCGCTGCAACACAAAAAATGAGCGCAAGAGCAGAGCAGAGCAGAGAGGCGAGGGGAACAAAACGTTGTGTATCAATACAATGCATCAGCTATATACGAGTATACCACACGGATACCTGGCTTGAATATGCGTATTCTACTTGGCACATCAGTGCTTTTCTTTTACCCCATAATTTCGAAACAATACAATGAAATTGTTTTTTTTGTTCACGAGTAGCGCTGCACTCTTGCTTTGAAGTACACTACTTGGATTTCAGAAGTTGGCAGGCATTCGTCATATTGAGATATTTCAGTGTAAAATATAAGACGAGAGTGTCGTGCATTGATGGAATCTGGAATCCTCATCAACGTTGCCCACATGCCACTATTAATGGACAAGTAGCGCGGAACTATGCAACAGCAGTAGCAGCAATAATGGCAGCGAACGTTGCATTTTTTCAACAGGTAATTACGATGGAAAAGGCAACACACAATTAATCTTTATTACTAATTAGCAACGGACGGACCAAGCGCAGCTATTATTAATAATAGTGGATGACAACCCGAGACCGAAAATCCGAAGGTCGCCCCGAAAATGGGACTACTGTTTGTGGTACTGAAAGGTAGGTCAACCCTTCTACAGCAGTAAGAACTGCAGACAGAGTAGTCCCGTTTTGGCGACAAATCCACACAAATTCTGTGTAGTTTGTCCCCAACCCTCGTAGAACTGCAGTCTCATTTTTGGGACAAACGAGTCTAATTCCAAGTGACTTGTCCCCAAAACGGGACTGCAATACAAAAAGGGTCCAGATAGAACGCCGAAGAGATTACGGCGGCGCAGTCTACATATCCCGTCTACGAGTACAGCAGCATTAGTATTACGGGGGACCAAAGTAAAAAAGACAAAATATTGTTAATTGACGGGACCAAATTTTGTTAGTAAAAATACGTAAATATGTAGGTTTTCATGTATCCCGTACGAGGTCCTGTTAACTCGTAGTAGTAAAAATGGCGGAAAAATTGTGTGTACCGTAGGTCCTATTTAATATGGTCCCATGGTCCCCCGTAATAGTACGAGATCTTTGGATCCTATGGCTGCAACACAAAATGGGCGCACGACACGATCGACCGTACTCTGCGCGCAACATAATTACTTCAGAATAACATATCGAGGATATGCATCTCACACATTCATTTTGAGTACTTCCCTTCCATGTAGGACTGCAGTCCCGGGACAAACAAAGCATTTTTTAAAAAGTAGTTTGTGCCCAAAACGGGACTGCACGTAAGGTGTTGATTTGAGAACACAACAAGAGATGGAAAGGACTCTTCCAAACGGGATTCTACCCATTTAAAAAAGATATGAGAGGCTCACAATCACCGCGGGGTCACAGAACTCAACCGAAGGCAAACGAAGTTAAGAATCGACACGGAACACTATTGATACAATACATTTGATTATCTTGCCCGGAGATAGAAACGACTCTTCCAAACGGGATTTTACGCATGTAAGAGATGAGAGGCTCACGATCACCGCCGGGTCACAGAACTCAATGAAAGGCAAACGAAGTCAAGAATCGACACGGAACACTTATCTTGCCCTGGAAGAGCAAGGAAAGGACGTACGGAGGAGCGTCGACACGAGGACTTTTGGCCCACACGGGGTGGCGGTTGTAGAGTCGAGGCAGTGATTTGAATTGAACAGACTACATGGGGGTTGATACCTGAAGAGGACAAGGCATTGCTTTGAGCACCTTCAACAGTACCCAACACACGAAATAAAAAGTCTACACTACAGCAGCAGTATAGGGTTCGTAGTAGGAACTACGAATGAACGACTGCCTCTGCAGTCTGTCTATTGTAAGATCTCCCCTCGCAGCTCGGGCTTCCAACCGAACATGAAACAGCTTGAGGCTGGAGGCAGCGAGCGGTCCACGCGCCGCCGCATACAGTCCTGCTTCCAATGGCACCTTAATGTCTAATATTAATAGTGCTGTACATGATAGGCTACCCCTCACCACACAGCAGCACAAACCTGCAATACGTACAAGGACGTACATAGCGCAGCAGGCAAGCCAATCGCAGGAGAGTATCATGTACGTGGGCAGCAGCAGCAGCTATTTAATATAAATGTCAATGTTATTATAGTGGCAGCGTGGCAGCTGCTGCTGTATCGAATGTTTGGGAGGGTTCATGTTTTCATTCGATGGGATCATGAACCTTCAACTGCGCATGCACAGCAATAACTCGCGAGCGGCTTTTTTTTTTCTCAGCGCCGCTCTGTACGTACGTATACGTTGTATCCGACGCTTTCTTTTTGGTTTTTTATGCCGGTTTGTGTATAAAGATTTTGACTACCTCATGCATGAATTTGTTTTTCGTCGCAGTTTTGAGACGTCTCGTTTTTTCGTATGTTCTTTCGATGTCTCTTGCAACTCTCGACATGCGCAAGCCAGGCACGTGCATGTACGCGTAGGGGCCAGCACACACGGTGTTATATACACCAGGTAAACGAAACAAAAACATAGCACCAGCAGTTGAAGGGCCTTGGCACGATCACAGGCAGGATAGAGACAGATCTATCCGACAACCAATGGTGTGGGACTGCTCTGGACTTAAGTATGAGAGGTTCAAGATCTTACAGCAACCGCGCGGGCACAAACTCGCAACACCGCACCCTCGCCCGCGCAAACCAAAGTCACAAGCGTACTACTCCACGCCGGCCAGAGCACACTATGTAGCTCACCAGCAACATACCACGCACAAAAGCGCAGGTCCTACCTATCCCGCTCAACAGGAGAGCCAACAGCAGCCGCTCTACAAGGGATCAAGCCAAGCACGCAAGGTACTTGCGATTAGAGTGAACCGAAAAATCACCCAGGTACATGATTACAAACATGTCACGTTTTGAACATGCACGCGATCCGGTGGAATCAAGCGTCCACACTACCTACCCGGTGCACTGACCTGGGGGCCACGAAAGCCTGGGCGCCGGCGGCGCATGCGACAGCCATCACAGCGGACTTCATCCTTGGTATTTGAGTTGGGTGAGAAAAGGAAGAAAGTTGAATAGGGCTGTGGGAGAACGGAATGAAAGCATGGGGCGAAGGTGAAATGCTACCAGAAGTTGGAAACCGCACAAGCGTTCTTTGATAGGGGAGAGGGGAGCTACCGACCGGAAACCCTCGAAGATACCGATGCAAGGCCGGGAGGTGATAGCGGTATTCAGTGTCTGTTGTAATAAGGGAGATCAATCAAGGCAACACCTATCTTCTCGATCAAACACCACCAAGAGCTATAACCATGAAGTCCGCTATGATGGCTGTCGCTTGCGCCGCTGGTGCCCAGGCCTTCGTGGCTCCCAGGTCAGTCCTCGTGTACCCTTTCTTGTCTTCGCATCGAGCGACAGCCCACCAAATTCATGTTCTTTTTGGTTGCCCCGGTATAGGGCGTCAGGTTGCTCGGGACGCTTTGTCATGATAGAGCTAGAGGCTTTCGTCGGGGCATTGGTGAGGTCACACCAAGTGGTCTATATGAAGATGGTAGCCGGAGCGTGTGATCCCCCGCCTTGTGCTGTGGAGTCGTAGTCTGATCTATGTACGCATGTTGTTTACAAGTATCTGACACATGTTGAATGCGTCAGCACGTCGCAACCGCAACGCAGAGGGTGATGAGCTTTGTACGTGCTCTGTCGGCTCCACAGCCTGGTCTCTGGGTGAGAGGACTCTTCTCGCGCTTTCGAGGCACGGACTGGGCTTGTCACTTACACAACAGTATCAGACCCATCCCATTCCAGAACTGGACATAAGTTTGTCGAAAACGTAGACCCGGTACAGCTGTTTCCTTTCCCTCACTGCTCAATCTGTGTGAAACGAGCGTGCGGATGTGTGACCAGGGCCCCAGATATTTCGAGCTGACCACTATTAATACGTACTACGTACAGGAGCACTATACCAGATACAAAGTGTACCAGAGGGTACCAGGTACCTGGTATATCGCTACTTGGTCTGCACTCTCTGCTTTTTGTTGATTTCTATTACTACTGCTGCTGTAGTATGTGTTGTGTTGACTGGACTCACGTGTGGCGTCTTCACCAGCCGAGAGATGTTTCTAATGATCCCGGCTCTCGCGCGATTCGGTTTTGACTCTAGACTTTGGACCGGCCATTACTACTCGCACTCTACTAGTGTAAATGGCCACCACATTTGCCTCATTCGGTCGATGGCTACAACGTGTCGTCTGCCTTTGGTTTGACTTGGGCTCCTCGTGATACTCGTGTCTGCACGGTACACTCATGGTACCCACGGGTACCTTCGGTGGATGAGTGCTGTGTCACAATAGTCAGTGTGCTGTATGTCAGTACGAACCAGGCTGCCGTCGGCCCTCGGTACTACATGTACCTGACACGTGCTGGTGTACCGAATACTGGTACCGAATAAAATACCCTAGCAGCAGAACCCAACTGATACTCACCGGTACCGAGTACGTATGATGTGTACATATCCTACATATCCCATATTGCTGCTCCAGGTATGATGTACCAGGTACGTGTACAACTTCTGAGTAATAATACAAGTCAACCGACCACAAGTTGGTATCTGATTGATACTGCTGTTTGTAGACGACGAATTGCGTCATCCGAGACTTGCGCCGATAACTCCAATGTCTAACTCCAATGTCTGCTTGGGGTATCATATGTACCCATGCGCGCATGTGGTCCTTGGTTCTATGTTTTTGTCTTGTTTCTGGTTGCATGTACGAAACACGGCATGAAAGCCGTCTGCCACAAGTATAGAGAGGACAAGTACTCGGTGGTGAGCTTCCCACTTGCCCCAGAGTATCATGTGACATGGAAGGAAGCCTCCTTCACGCAGCAGCAGCTGCTGTTGTCTGTACTCTTGTCAATACTATCGTGCACGCTACAAAATCGCATGATGAGTGTATGGTCAGAGGATGACCGTACAGTATGAGCATGAGCACCGCTCATGACCGCGCCCTTGGACGTACTGGGAATCGATTTTGTCGCGTAAAAAGTGTTTTTTAGCGGTGTGATGACGGACAGCAGTTTTCCCAAAGCACTGCCGTGGCGTACTTCTCCCACAACTGGGGCCCCGGTTCAAGAGTGCCTCTTGATGAGTCTAGATACCAGGCGCCTTGAACTACAAGCTAGTGGCGATCTGTAGCTTTTAGTGTATAGGGTGGACATATCAATTTGACCGTTCTTATGACCACGGTGGAACCCAACCGCCCCTCATATTATGTGGAAACTACTATTACGGGGGACCATGGTAAATAGGACCTACGGTATACACAAAAAAACCTATATATTTCCCTATTTTTACTAACATTATTTGGTCCTATTTACTATTGTATGATCCCCGTAATATCAATGGTGTACGTAATGAGCACCCAACGTGTCTCTAATTAGGAGTAATGCTCCGCCTCGAAACGGATGCGTGGTCGATGGTAAAACGACTGTTAATAAGGCAGGCAACAAATGAGCACGCCCCCCCCCCCCCCCCCCCCCCCCCCAATCCCCGGGTTCCCGAGTGATTCGAAATCTCTATTAATAGATAGTTTTTCCTGTTCAGCAGTTCCGTAGCTACGCTGCTTTTTGACCTTGGACTGTTCCGTGTACACACCAGTAACTTGTGTTTCTCTCGAGATTATCTGTCCACTGTCCGCAGTCTTGCAATATGAAGGTCTACACCTCGACTTTGGGGCGATGGAATGGTCCAAACTGGTGGGAAATTTCCACCCGACTTTCTGACAGCTATTAGTAGTTTCAGCTCCTCGCAAGCCACTATAATAAGGCACACGGTCGTTGTTGAGTCGCGTTCTTTACGGAGTATGTGAGGGCGTCGAGTGCTCCAGACAACGGTTAGTCAGTCATAGGCAGCCGGAAACAACTCACAGTGTATTTTCGTGTACTCGAAGTCGCCAGTCAGCAGCACCGAAAAGCCGCGGTGTTTTCGCGCACTGCTGTGGCCTCCCGGCAACCGCTGACCGTGGCTCCAGGCCGCACAAATGGAAACACGGAAATCACAAAAATTTGGTGGTTTCCTCACACAGCTATTACGGGGGACTATAGTTAATAGGACCTATGGTATACATAAAAACCCATATATTTACCTATTTTTACTAACAAAATTTGGTCCCGTTAACTATGGACCCCCGTAATAGCTGCTTTCAACTGCAATACCTATGTATCACTGCACAAAAAACGACGAGCGCGACTTTTATGAGGGGACTATTAATATTAATATTTTATTGTTCAGGGCTGTTGTCGGGTCGCTTCGAATGGAGTCACCTATCCCAACCCGACCGGTGCAGATTTTGAATACCTCCCAAGTTTGGAAATAATTGGATATATGATATATGTACAGTATCAATATACGGAGGCGTTCTGTCACTATTCGTGAAATTCTCCAGAAGCAATGAAATAATGTTTGTTAAATTTCACATATTTGGAAAAAAAATAGGAAAATCTGGAAGATAAAAACATTGCGCGAAAAAAACTTGGGAAATTATGGGAAAAAAGCTCTCCGATAGCAATGACCCTTAAGTAACGATAGACGGGTTAAAAATGTTGCAGTTGGGCGACCCCATTCCGCCTACCCGGCAGTTGGGACTGCTTCATACCGGTACGGTACGGTCGATGCGGCTGCTGTGCCGTAAAGAACATGTGGGTTAGTTCAGGGCTGTGATCGTTTTCACCGCTCGTCCTCTCGCGACAAAGGTGAAACGGTGCGCTATTGTGTCTAAAATAGTCGAACATCACCAGTAGGTTTTTGGTTTTTGGGGAGGCTCTATTAGCTCACTCATATCGGAGAGCTTTTTTTTCCACAATTTCCACAGTTTGGAAATAATTGGAGATATGTATCAAGATACAGAGGCGTTTTGGCACTATTCGTGAAATTCTCCACAAGCAAAAAAATCAGGAAATTTCAATTTAACTATCAAAAAAAAAAAATCAGGAAAATCTTGAAGTTTAAAAAAGTGCGCGAAAAACGTATGGAAACAATGGAAAAAAAGCTCTCCGATAAGAACGCCCCTATCTCTCTTCCGAGAACATGTTTGTGTCGGTATTGGCAACCTTAACCGTTCAGGAAAAAAAATTGAGCGCTGTAAAGCGATCGTGCCTACGGTACATATATAGTACACCCCTGTGCGCACTGAAGCTCTTGACAGCATACATGGTGTATCGCTCGAGTTTTTCGTGAGCTGCTCGTTGGTGATGAACGGGAAGGCCGATGGCTTGCCACTCGCCTTTTGTGACAACGGACGAACTACAGCAGAGTAGTATTAATCGTGCATTCTGGACAAGGACGCACTTCGAGCCTTCGAGGTGAAGTCCTCGGGAGTTGAGACCACCGGACCCGCGATCGCGAGTCGGTATAAGTCGTCAAATATTTTCGACATTGCTGCTTTCCCTCATTGTGATCCCAAACGGTTGTAATGTGCCAGAGGTTATTCGGGGAAGATGGTGAAGGGTTTGTGCTCCTCTGCGATGGCGTTCTTGCAAAGTGTGGTGTGGTGGATATCGCTCTTTTTTTTTGCGTTGGCTATAAAGTATTCGTACCGAAACCCGAAGATAGCCACCCCTTGATGCGACTGCGAATGCATCCAGAGATACTGTTTTGTCGCCGGTTGAAGGTTGGACGCAACGCCATGAAACCGTCAGGGATTGAGCTGCTGTCGAACGTCTTTCTGAGAGTTTGGTGCAGTTGGCTTCGTGAGGGGAGACTACTCTGTCATGAATTTCAACAGTGCGATACATCTAACAGTTCGAGCAAAACCACGAGCGGTCTGCTGAGGAATTCACACAACACTATTTATTTTTCAGTTTCTCACTTTTATCAAGAGCATGTTCTGTAGGCGCTGTGAGATTTGCCGTCCTGTGCAGAGCACGCTCAAGACGTCACTCCTGCCAGCAACGTACGATGTACCTGTACCACGCACACCGGTCGAACTTACAGGTTCCAGCTCACGAATTTGGGGTAGTTGTAGTTGCATCTGAACGCATCACAACTCGGACAGATTACCGATTCCCACTTCATGCACTGCAAGTCTTCCAGGGCAGATACGTAGATCCCTGGTTCTTGTATGATGTAGATGGCGTTGCCGGATGGGAACCATTTATTATTCATGGTGTATCGGTGGGACATGCTTCATGGGTTGGACCTGCACCCGACATATCCTGTTCAGCTCCTCAGAACGGCAGGGTAGGTGATCTGTAGATGATCTGTCCGAGGTGTGAAGAGTTCGTACTGCTTACGATTGCACAAGCGTTGTTAGCATCGGAGGCTGCACTGGCAGTACCGTTCCCGGCACACAGCCAGGGCTGCCTAGTCACTGTTCCGCTCCAGCGCTTTGAAATCATCGCCGGAACTCCCGGAAGCGTTTTTTTGCCCCTCGTACACCGGGACGGGGGGTTTCTTTCCTCTCGTTTAGTATCTCGCGGCGCCAGCGTTGTTTTTTCCCCTTCGTACTCTAGAATGGAGATTTATTGTAGTCGACCCTTCAATCTCGTCGCACCAGTGGTTTGTACGCGTGGTACAGCGCTTTGAAAGCACAGCTGGAACTCCCGGGAGCGTTTCTTTTTCCCCTGCGTAAACTCGGACGGGCGTTTTTTTTTCCCTCGCGTTTCGTGCCTCGCGGCGGCAGCGTTGTTTCTTCCCTTCGTACACTGCGCCGGGTGTTTTTCTTTCCTCGCGTGTTTTGTGTAGTGGCACCAGCAGCCTAGCGTGACGTAGAAATTCGTAATGCAGGCGCTTCCGATGGTGCTGATCGACCCGACTGTTTCTTTTTTTCAACACGTCCCAAGCGGTTCTTGCGTTCCCGCACATATCATATTGGTTCGTCGAAACTGCGCTGGTGGCAAACGAACGATTGCGATGACTTTGAGTCTCGATAACTCTTTTTGAATTGCTGTCCCGTTCTTGCGGCCAAACCAGTCAATTTCTAAGTACTTTGTCCCCAGACCGGGACTGCACTCATAAAAGGGTTCTAGCACGGGTTATTAAGTACCACTTCTTGTCTGGTAATATAAGGACCGCTCGGGGGTAAACACGTGAAACAACCCGTGCCGTTGCCGACGGTTCAGGTCTATAGATGTAACCAGGTTTAGGTGCGCACTTAGAGCTCAATCTCGATCCCAATCTCAACCTCATATCGAACCAAAGCTGAGCTGATAAGGTTTCTGGTCTTAACCCTTTTAGAACCGCAGCCCCGTTTTGGGGACAAACAACTCCAATTCTACGCAGTTTGTCCCCAAAACGGAGCTGCAGTCCTGAATAATCGGTTCGAATAAAAGAAAGGTATTCCTGTGTGTGCCACCAGCATAAATACACGGCAGCTCAATCTCAAACCCAATATCCTCATCATACCAGGTATCAAATCTCTTGTGATTAAATAAATTTTTTTTTCTTCCGTTTTTTCAGAAGGACGACATTGCCGGAAACCGGTATTAATACTATACGGTACGATTCTGGGCGTGAATATATAAGGAGCGCTTATACATTGATACCAACGTGCCGGACCATCACCACACACGCCTCTCTTCAGACAAGTAAACCCCCGAACTCCATTTCGACGATCTCGACGCCTCTCTTCGGACCAGAAACGTTGACCCCAACTCCAGCTTAAAACCATTTTATTAGCTATGCACTGCACATGGTAATACTTTTGAGTCTATTTCCAAGTAATTTGTCCTCAAAACGGGAGTGCAGTCCTTAAGGGGGTTACATGACACCACTCTGGGCGGAAGTGTAAGGAACGTTGGGTCTTCATATTTATGTAATATCGTCCTTATATTTCCGGTCAGCGTGGTAACCCCTCAACAACTTGACCCGCGTGTTGGGGACAAATTACTCGAAACTAATGTGGGATCATGT
This sequence comes from Macrocystis pyrifera, assembly GCA_031763025.1. Lineage (NCBI taxonomy): Eukaryota > Phaeophyceae > Laminariales > Laminariaceae > Macrocystis > Macrocystis pyrifera. Next base: position 6,626,375 of record JASSKH010000024.1, on the reverse strand, counting down.
TTTGAAGTTCTGAACGGGTTAATCTGTGTGTATATATACCGTCACATTTCCGCGAGCTTCGTACGAATATTGTGTCGCGTACTTGCACACGTCGGAATCGAAAGGGAAAAGTCTTCGACTCCAGATAACTTTTGCTGATGGTAGACGGACGGACGCGCTCGCTCGTCCCCAGGGAGGTGTGAACGTGCGTTGACTCGTTTCGTCCGACGATTTTACCGCTCGCTGGTATCCGAGTACTTTGTCCATAAAACGGGACTGCAGTCCTAATAGAAGTATTGAACTGGGTACCCCAATTTTCAATCCCCTTGAGAATTGCACCCAAGTTTTGGGCACTACCTGGTATGTACCCAGACTATTTGGAGTTATATCAGGGCTGAAAAAAATACTGTCGGTGAAACCCCTTTTTTTGTTTCTTTTTTTTTGCAACTTTTGGGCGAGGTTACGGTCATTGATGGGGTCAAACCGCGGTCTCCTATGCACGGTGCTCGTCTGCAGTTGTTGACGGCGCTGGCTTGCTACTGCCTTAGTTGCGCGTGGCGTGGCCATGCGGGGGCGGGCTGCTGGTAATCGTGGATTGGCTTGTCTGATTGAGGAGGGGAGGCGTATGTGACCATCTTGAACTTACGGTATGGCCCATAGATCCGTGCAACTTAATGTTGAAGTGTAGGTTGTGTGACTCGTGACTGTTTTTACTGTAGGTTCACTGATGGTGACTATACGACAGGCTAGAGCTGGTGCTGATGCACACAGCCTACTATTTTCAGTTGGCGCGTGAGGTCAGATAACACCATCCATCCTGTTGGAGATTGACGCAATTTTGATAACGTACGGCATTGAAATGCGCACCGCGTCGCTTTTTTTGCTGCAGCGGCATTCCCACGCCGGGAACGACACACGAACTGACCCTTCGCGTCGGCGTGTTCACATCTATTCCAACTTCTTTGACACCTCGGACATACGATGATCTACAGATAGATCATCTACAGTTCCTTACCTGCGGTTATTGTGAGAGGTTGTGCAGGATGTATCATACCGAAGTATCTGTATAGTACAGATCCGACCCAAGAAACATGTACCACAGTAGGTGGAGCACGCCTACTCTAAAAGTCCCACCCGGCAACATGGATGGGCTACTATTACGGGGGACCGTAGTAAATACCTGGTAGGACCTACTGTAAACACAAAAACCTATATATTTCGCTATTTTTACCAACAATGTTTGCTCCTATTTACTATGGTCCCGGGCAATTCTATAGACATGCACAGCGATAAGGCGTTTACTTTGAAAGGTCTAGGTCGTGAAGTTGGAATCGATGGTCTGTCCGATTTGTGAAAAGTTGGGGGGGCGGGTTTCGGCTGAACTGGGTTGCGTTTTGCTGTTGACTACCATAATAAATGTACCCAAACAAACGAGCGGCAAGCTCGAAATGTCGTCGCGGGAGTAAAAATGGGTGAAATCGAGAATGTCGCCGCTGTCGCATTGAAGGGTTCAGACCACCGCCGATCCCTGCTTGATGATATACCGAAGATCTTTAAGGACAGATAGATCTTTTGAGAACAGATACTTTTTTCGTGATCTGGGTCGTTTACAGCTCAGGTTGCCGGGCGGGAGCTGTATAACCTGGTCTACAGCAGTAGGAGACATTTTTTTGGGTTGGATGTGTATTTTTTCAGACGCTGCACAACATGTCTTGACGGCGGGCTATTATCGGGATGCTAGACGTGGACGTGATGCTGCCGAGCGTGTGAATGGGCCTGACCCAACCCTTGAACAGCCTCGATTATTTCGTGGTATAATACAGTATGTATAGACTGAGACGGGCGGTCAGGAGTTTTGTCCTGGTTTGACCTCTTTTATTCATTTTTCATCGTGAGCGTGGGCAGTGAGTGGGCCAGTCGTCTGACGAAGGCCTCTAACCAACCCCACCACTGCAAAAACATTCCCACACTTCGGCGACCGTTTTCTGGACTAGGGTACGGTATGTGTATGTAAGGGTGCTAAAAGTCGAACAGTCGATATTTTCGGAAGGATGTCTCTCTGGACCTGATCTCTCCCGAAAAACACCTTGTTGGGTTCGGTTTTGGCAACAGCCTTGACCTTCCCGTTCTAAACAAAAAAAACTTCAGGTCCGTTTTGGAGATAAACCCACTCAAATTCCAAGTGCTTCGTCCCCAAAATGGGACTGCGATCCTGAAGAGGTTGAGGTATTTGGATAAAGCTCATCACGGGAATCTGACGTCGGCGCTTGTTGTCAGTCATGAGTACTTGTGTCAGGGATAATCGAAGGTAGCCCAACTATTGGGATTGAAGACTACCCGTGGTACGAATCTGACGGGCCCGGTTTGATTCCCGGCATAACTGATCGATTTCCCTTTTTTTATTGTTATGTAACACTTTTTTTTTTTTGTGAATGTTGACACGATATCCAAGCAGCACTCCGACCAAATTATTTTTTTCACCCGGCTGAGAGCAATGACGTGCAAGTGTCGCAACGAGCAGTTATTGAGATGGGCAAAAGTACCCCAAGTACCATGGTAAAAAATAGTTCAAAGGAAAAAACGTTTTTTAGGCCTAGGAGAGCTCATTAAAGCTCGGGAAAAATTCTGTCTGGGAAGGTTGCGCGAAATCCCAGGAATGGGTGTGAGGGGGGGTGATATCTAAATGTCTCCTGGTCAACCAATGATTTTTTCTACCCTTTGACCTCTCGCTATGGTGATCCACACGTAAACGATTATTGGGTTGATGATAGCAGTACCCTATAGTTGTACCACTATCTCTTACATTTGGAGTCAGATTGGGTATTGCTCATACGTATGCTTTGTTGATCACCCCGAAAAAACAAATCAAGTCATTCGACGCTGTCATTCATCCATCCATGTGCAATTGATTAAGTACGCAGAAGCAAAGTGCCGGTGTCCGCCTCACAGACGGTTTTTTTGTATTTGTAGGATGCAGCTCACCCTTCGTGCGTGCGACTCGCCGAACACCTCAAGTTGCTTCGCGCATAGTGCGAGCAATGCCTGTCGTGGCATTTTGCAGGGACGCGAGGGTCTGTGGTGACTCGACCATACGGCCGTAACACTCCTCTACGCACCTACCTACAAGTACTTCGTTCGTACGTACATACCAGTGACTCCCCCTCCCCGTTCCTTCCCGTGTCATTTCGTTTACCCCCCTACCCTTTCCCCACGCATGCCTTGTCCACAGATCATCAACCCCCCCCCCCCCCCCCCCCCCCCCCCCTTGATCCTTCGCCTTGGCTACATTTTATTTTTTCACAGCGCCTTCAACGGTGCCGCCCTGACCACCCCGGCCAAGTCGTCTTCCGCCATGAAGATGTCCTTCGAGTCCGAGCTCGGCGCTCAGCCCCCCCTCGGGTTCTACGACCCGCTCGGCCTCATGATCGACCAGGACCAGGAGCGGTTCGACCGCCTCCGTTACGTGGAGGTGAAGCACGGCCGCGTTGCGATGCTCGCCGTCCTCGGCCACCTCACCGCACAGAACTACCGATTCCCCGGCTACCTGTCCCTGGACGCCAAGCTGACGTTCGCGGACATGCCGAACGGTGTGGCCGCGATCTCGAAGATCCCCCCCCTGGGCCTCGCCCAGATCGTGGGGTTCATCGGATTCCTCGAGCTGAACGTGATGAAGAACGTTGAGGGGTCTTTCCCGGGGGACATGACCATCGGTGGCAACCCCTTCGCGGCCCAGTGGGACGCCATGTCCGAGGAGACGAAGCTCTCCAAGCGCGCGATCGAGCTCAACAACGGCCGCGCCGCGCAGATGGGCATCCTGGCCATGATGATCCACGAGGAAATCTCCAACCAGCCCTACATCATCAACGACCTCCTCAACGCGCCCTACACCTTCAACTGATTTTAGCTTTTAATTTTTTTTCTCCCCCCGTCCGTCCGTCCGTCCGTTTTTTTTTTTTTCGTTGGGTGTTGTTTCTTTTTCTGGTTTCTTTGGTTCGCGGAGAAGCTTACGGAACGCATCAAGGGACACGTCATTTTGGCATTCGGCACGCGGTTGATTCGATGGGGGTGTTTCTTGTTTGCGCCGCTGCTGTGTAGGTCGATTCTGTGAGGTTTTCCTCTGTTGTACGGAATTGGCCTGTTATGGTTTGTTTTTTCGGGGGTTTTGGGGCGCGGGGGCTCTTTTTACTTCCGGGAAAGACTGGATCTGGCAGCAGTGGGTTTTACTTCTAGCCTTTTGGGTTTTTTATTGGTCCACAAGAAGTGAAAATCACGTAGGCAACTGGCTGACTTGGGTCTGTAGGTTTATCCGTTCACAAAAGAATCGCGGGGCCATCACAGCGAGCGATCGAGTTTAGGGTTTCGTACGTTTTTGGTAGGGGTTATTGTTTTGTTTGCCGCATGGGCGGTAAAATGAAACGGCCACTGCAAGCGAGGGCCTGTGGACTTGCCCCCCCCCCCCCCCCCCCCCCCCCCCCCCCCCCCCCCCCCGGATGAAAACGAAACGATGTTAAGTGGCGGCACAATTGGCTTCGTTGTTTGCCGCCACGGGTTTCCACAACTGAAAGTTTAGCGTTCTTATGGTCTACTACCACCCCCCTGAGCGTCTGCGTTACGCGTGCCGTGTGGTCCAACCGCACGCACTTGTTCTGTGGCATCGGCCGCGATTGTTGGGACTCTTGTGCGGCTGTTCCCACGAGGCTTTTTGGTGAACGCTTTTCTCGTTCCGTACCATTTCGTTTCGGTTCCCAGTAAACTACTCGCGGAACACCCGAAAAACCACCACTATAATCTTGCGTTAACAATGTAAGAAAAACACGCTCAGGACTTTACGTGGCTTGTGGTCCCAACCTCTCGCACTATTGAGCCGCGTTGGTTTGATGAGAGCGTCTCATGTGCGCGCGCAACTGGCTTAATTTTTTTGTCGTCCCGTAACATTTCGTTTCCGTAGTCCGTCGCTATCGATGATTAAAGAACCAGCCGTCATCTTGCTTCAGCGAAAAAATAGAGGCCCTTTACATATTTGGAGGTGAACAAGGCCAATGGGTGAAAAAATGGTTCTTGGGCTGGCTGTTCCTGGGGATACGTTACAGACAAGACGTTGATGTTGCCCGACCTTTCTTTGTGCTGATGTCTTCGAACATTCTGCGTACGTGCGTACGTGAGGATTCTGACGGAAGTTCCCACATTTTTCGCCCCGTGTCCCTGAAACCTTTATATATTTTTTTCATCCTCCGGCGGATTGGTAAAAATGAGGAAAGCCCGTGGACACAAAACAGACCGAACAAAAACCGTCTCGGGCGGAAGAAATAAGATGAGAATCGATCCAGATTATTTCTTTTTAGCAACAAGCTACGTACGTATGGAAAACGTCTGTGTACCGATCACCCTTACTTGCCGCCAGAGTTGCCGAAGAATGAAACGCCACACATAGATCAAATCCCCTTTTCGCGATCTGGATACTCGCCAGTGAGTAGCGGATAGATCCCCGATTTATGATGTCGGCACTATCTACTGCTTGTTTGTGTCGATCCATACCTGGTACATTTTTGCCGAGTTGAATCTGCGAGGTAGGCATCGACTGCGAGGTAGGCATCTTCTTGCATTACTAGTAACACAATTATTAAATTAGATCTATCGATATTATACCGGTGCAGCATGTTGCATTTTGATCGTGAATTATCCTTCATGCCATGTGTTGCAAAAAGCAAACAAGCCGTGCGTGCGTTGGATGGAATGCGATACGTTCGTTCGTGCCCAACGTGTGGATGTCTTTTTAATAATAAGAAGTTCCCCGGTTTGCCCGGGCGCAAAATATGTGTCGCGTCTGGACCAGCATGGCCCATGTGTGCGTTCGACCGTAAAGACAGAAAAAGGAGTCCCGGCGCCAGTGTTTCCCGCCATTTGTCGGTACGCTGTCGTGGAGGAAATCCTCCACAGAAAACTCCTCATTTGTCGGCATCTCAAGGATAACTCTATTGTAGGTAGGTACCCTTGCGGTATACCGACTCCTACATCCACGTACGTAACCAGGCCCGTTTCACTGTTCGTCGTACAGCGCCGTCTTTAGGCTACCGATGTAATTTACTTTCGAGGCGTTCTACGATAAGAGGTTCACCCTAAATTTTCTGAGGCTCCTCACTTGACCTTAGGGAGCTCCATACCTCACCCGAAAACTGACGTCAGCGAAAAAACAATTGCAGAGCCCCGACGAATAATCCCATGGCCCAAGCATACCAAAACGTCATTTTTCGGAACAAGATTGGTATTCCGACGAATTTGGGTTAAGGAGCCCCGTCATTCAGACACATTTTAGCGGAAATGTGTTACCTCTATCGTAGAACGCGTCTTTCCCGGTGGGGGATTCTCCCTATACTACACAGCAGTACTTACTTACATTTGTACATATGTTTATACTTGGTACCTGGTTTGTTTTTCATTGCGGCAAAAAGGTTCAAAGTCACCGCCACCACTGTAACATGTTGTTAAATCCCCGCCACCGCTGCCACCGCCTCCGACTTTAAAGCGAAAAACGTGTATGTCCACAGGCATAGCCATCGTACCCATGTTTCCAATCGATCGAGAGGTTACTCGCCGCCGTTACGCCGGGCACCACTTTTTCGTCCCAGCCACGTTGTTTGACGATCTCGGCGCCGTCTCTCGTCCCGTCTCTCTTGGCGGTGTGGGGCGGGGTAAGAGGGGGCTACCCGCGTCAAGGCGGTCGACGAAGAACTGCGATCACCGCGGAATCTTTTTCGTCCCCTTTCCTTTCCCTCTTTTTCTCATCCTCTCACGATATTTTAGCATGGTGCGTTCAGCACACACCTAGCAAACACTGGAGTTAACATCGTCGTCAGGTTTCGCAAGCTGCCGTTTCTATCATACGTCAAAACATGTGTCAGGAGACACCAATTTCACACCCCTTGACTGACGGCAATTTTCCATTTTGTTTCCTTGGCTTACCCCAAACTACTACCTAGTATATAAAGTAGGTATTTGTGTGGAAGAGTAAGATCCACACACCCTTGACTGATGATGCACATTTTCCCTTGATTATGTAACATCACGGGGGACCGTAATAAATAGGACCAAATATTGTTAGTAAAAATAGGGAAATATGTAGGTTTTTTGTGTGTACCGTAGGTCCTATTTGCTACGGCCCTCCGTAATAGTCGACATATTTGATCGCACGTATGGCATGATGACATGATACAGCGTCCCCGGTGGCTTGGTAGGTGGTTCGCGTGCCTATCCAGATCAATTCCGTGCGTTCGAATCTCACCGAGTGCATGCTCGCAGGGACGTTTTCTTGCATATGTTAAGATCAAGGTCGAGACACTTTGTATCCCTGGACAGGTTTGCCTATTAAGTCGGTACTCGTTGGCACTCAAGTGTGTTGTTTTTGCTTAGAGATAGAAGAGAGGAGCAGCTATACTCCTTTCGTGCACGCGGAGACCGAGAACCGAGCTCGTGCCTCGCCGGGAAAACCCTTGGTTTTCTTTTGCCCGCGTGAGTTCGGATCTCATCGTTGACGCCAATATGGAGTCCCTACTTTCGTAGAGTTCCAAAGGTCCCCAATAATGTGAAAACTTTGACCTGCTACCGAAGGCCGCACGTTTTCTTTCCTATATCTAGGGCAAGGAGAGAGCCCTCCACGTTGGCTTGACAGTGCGGAGAAGAGAGAGGTCAAGTGAGGTTCGGACGGGCAAACAAGGCCCGTCTCGACTTCAAGGAGACTCGGGTTATCAAGCCGAGTTCTCCCGGTTCTCGGAAAGATTCACAGATGTGATAACACTCCTCCTGACGTATCTTACATGGGTATATGTGCGATGGCCGTTCTACGAACCTGTCCCAAAACCTGTCCTCCACAGTTTTCTATCTAAGATACGCCTCCCAATTACTACAAATACGATCCCAATACCTAAACCCAGGTATTTACCGGGCTTTCAGTCTCATTCAAAGCAGTACCATAACACTAGCTCACTCTGATGACCCGTGTATGCATAATTACGGGGAATTCGAGGAAACACCGATCCCACAAGCTAGAACATGAGTCGAAGATGCGGCTCCTCAAAACCCACTACCACACCTGTGAACGGCAAGGTAACGAAGCCGGCAAGATACGTCAGAAAAGAGAAAGAAAGGAAAGCCTAGTAGCCTTAAGGGGCAGGGATAAATCGTCAAGGAAGCCATCGCCATGCCACCCGCAACGTGAGGAGGGCGAGAAAGCGCTACGGAAAAGCGAATAGCGAACACAAAAAACAAGGTGGTCCTATTCCCCAGTAGGTGAGATCGATTTTTTCTAGATCGCCCCCAGCTCCCGAGCGGGGGGGGGGGGGGGGTCGGTAGGACGAGAAGAAAAATAGCACGGAATACGTCAAAAACCACCTAAACCCAGCCCATAACTCCGGAAACGTGTCCTGTGCCACAAATGAGTGACCCGGTTACCCAGACCAGCCCCCAGGTAGTTACCGGACTTTCAGCCTCATTCAAAGCGGTATACCATAACACGTAAAAATTGACTATTACGGGGGACCATAGTAAATAGGACCTACGGTAAACACGAACACCTATATATTTACCTTTTTTTAGTAACAATATTTCATCCTATTTACTATGGCCCCCCTTAATAGCGGAAAGCGCGAGAGCGTGCGAGTTAGCAACAGTCGATTACAATTGACGAGCAGTGGGGATGCTCAACCTTATGTATGCGAGACAAACAAATAAAAAGGTACGTACCGTGGGGGAGAAGGGACGACACCTGTGACCACGGCTTGTCCGGAAGATCGCTGAGGGTAAAACCTCCTACGAGCGATAAAAAAAAGCACGCACACACAGAGTCTTTCTATTCGTATACTGGTATTAAGTAAGTCTCCGAGCATGAAGAACGCGAGACTTCAGAGGGGAAAATTGACGATGAACAATCAAAAGCGACGACTACAGCACCGGTCACTGCGTGACTGGGGAAAGGGAAAATATAAAATGCACATTGTTGGTCTCCGAGTTACAGCAGTACAAGGAGTCGTGCGGCACGGGCGCGACATGATCTTGATGACCGTTCTGCTCGGCATTCACGATGCATGTATCATATGTGCTCGTGGCCGGTTGATAACCACGGTAAATTATCATTGTTTTGGTCGCTTCCGTGTCAGCGGACGCCAAAGGTAGGGGTTACAGAAATCAGGAAGGAGAGAGAACCCCGCCGCCCCCACTCGACGGTCTCAGCAGTTAGCGGGCTCGTCGGGTTTGGCTTTTTGAGCAGCAAGCGGTAGCTACAAGTACAATAGATTAGCGGCACTGGCGGCCGCAAGCAGCAGCAGCAGCATAGCAGCAAGATTCGAAGATTCATAAGCCTCGATCTGTTGCTACCGAAGACACTTACGCCACACAACATAACGGCCGTTGATTTGAGTAGCCACATGCCGGACAGTAGAAGGCCCTTCTGTCATGGCGGGTAAGGTACTGGTGAAGCCGTAGCAGCCACAGGAGGTTTCGAGGATATGAGCCTCGGACAGCCCCCCGTTACATCAGCCTCCCAATGTTTGTGGAAAACCTTGAACAATAATCTCCAACGGCCGCTTTTCGACGGTACCAGAGAGAAAAAGAAGCAGGGCTTCATCACTACACAACCGTCAGCTGCTTGTTGCAAGTCTCAAGAAAGCCAGCCGAACTTAGGAAAAGGGAGAGAATCACTACCACCATCAGCAGCGGTGGCGGCTACGAGGCACGGGAACATGTCGAACTCGAGCCAGATGCGAGAGCTGGGTGGCCTTGTGGACAACCTCTACCTGAGCTCAAAGAACCGGCACCACCAGGATGTCACTGCTTCGGCACCCACTACCCAATCACGCAAGAATACCAAGGTGGGTCTGTACATCTGCTCGGTGCAAGTGTGTCCACACGAGGGGGGTGTAGCTTCTCGCTGGCGTTGCGTTGGGGTGCACGGGACGGCGCGGTGTGTGTCTACGGTCTGTGTGTGCAACTGCTGTGCAACCGAACGGGACGGGAGAAGCGAGAGGCAATCGGCCGATCTCTCGGGTGTTGTGTGCTTTTCATCTTGGCCTGCCGCTCTTTGTGAATCTTCACGTTGTGCTTGCTGTCTGCTGTTGCTGCTGTCTGTTGTGGCTTATCCTCGTTCTGGTTTGCTGCTGCTCTGTCTGCCTCGTTATGGCGATAGCAGCATCGCTCGAAATGGCATTCGAGGTTGTCACACAGGTCACAACAGTAGTACGATAACAGCAGTCCTGTTTGGGGTGGATCAGCATTTCCGCGTTTCTTGCTCGTCGCTGCTGCTGTGCCTTCCTCTTCTCCTCGGCCGTGCCGCTGTATGGCAAGGCCAGAATCAGCGGGTTCTTATTACAGCAAGGGCCCCTATCTAGCAAAGAGCCAAAAACTGGTGTAGGACGCAACGATCCGGCAGACAGGGGTCCCCGCGTCCCTGCTCCTGATGATGGTGTAGCGTATACTCGTTGATACCTGTTATATTGCAGCTTGTACATACGTACCTGGTACAGCGTACCTGTCTACTCTTCTTGCACCCTCTACAGCAGAGTAGGTATAACGGTACCTCATCACCTGGTACCACATCTCATGTACTGATTGATACATACCACCAGGTAGACGAGCAGTACTCGCGCTGCTGTCGTACTCGTCTTGAATAGTAGTTAGTGGTTAGCAGTGCTGCTGTAGCTTTGCAGGAAACCGATATCAGCAGCAGCAGCAGCAACAGCAGCAGCAGCAAAGGGAACACCAACAAGCAAACTGGGTTACCCACGGATAGCTACAATTCGTATACATACCAACATTATCCGTACTGCTGTCGCACATCAGAGATCATTCTGGTAGGCTTGGTGCGATTCCATCCATAAATGTCCATCAACCCCTACCCCCCCCTCCCCCGCCCCAACCAACCACCACTAGCACCATCAGCAACACCAGCAGCAGCGCAAGGCTTCTGCCCGGAGCACTGCTGCTGCTGCTGCTGCTAGCGCTCCTGTAGCTGGTGGACCCCTAGGAGCCAACGTTGAGAACGTGCCGGTGCACCCCGCAGCTCCGCCGGCGGCGGTAGCGGCGGTAGCGACGGTAACGGCGACGGCGGCGACGGCGGCAACGGCGGCAGCGACTTCGGCCGGTGCAACCGGGGCCGGGGCGAAGCAATCTCCCACTAAGGCCAAGCAATCTCCCACTAAAGCTACTCGCACCAAGGTGTGTTGTTGTTGTTGGTGGTGATGGTGGTGATGGTGGTGGTGGTGGTGGTGGTGTTGGCGGTAGTTGCACTGCTGTTGTTTTGATCTGTCTTGTTGCTTGTTACAGCTACTCTCGTCGTACTTCGAAGTATGTTTTCTGTCTGTTGTTGGTTGTTGCTGTCTCATTGTTAACCAAAAGGAGTGTAGGCGGTATGATATGTTTATTCACGAAGTAAGGGTATCATCTACTGTAAACTAACTATTACGGGGGTCCATAGTTAACGGGACCAAATATTGTTGGTAAAAATTGGTAAATATATAGGTTTTTCTGTATACCATAGGTCCTGTTAACTATGAACCCCCGTAATACTGTGATGTATAATATGTGTGTTTTTGGGGGGAAATCCGGTTGCGGGGAAGGACGAGGAAGGCCGGTGAGGGAAAAAGTGTTCCGGTTCCGACCTAAAAAAATAGTGCTGTACGAACCTGGTAGTGCTACATGAGTACAGGGTAATCTCCTTTTCAAAGGACCCGACTATTTGGCTCATGTGATGATTTGTACATATAGCTCTTACTACGTACCACACACCAGGTACATTCGGTATAATATGAGTCCGGTACATTCGACTGCTGGTTGCTGGTGCTCCTGCTACTGTTGGTGATGGTGCTGCTGCTGCTGCCGTGTACCTCTTCGATTAACCACGTATTAATATTATTAATAGTATTTTCTGGGGGGGGGTTTCTCTTCCTTCGTATTTTTTTTTATTTTCCTTTCTTTTTTCTCTCCCCCCTATGTAACCATACCATCATAGCCTGACACCCTAAAATACTTGAAATTAGTGTAGGATGTGCCTTGGTGGGCTCATCAGGTTTCAGGCACGTGTAAGGCATTATTTCAGGCACGTGTAAGGCACTTTACGGCCTTTCAAGCATTTGCTTTTCATACGATAAAATCGCCGATGTGCCCATGTGCGCCTGTCAAAGGCATGGGCCTACGCTATAGTGCCCTGAAATCGCTTTTCACGTACCTGGTACCTGGTATAATAGGATTAACGACTGGCAGTGCGCGGAGTATATAGTGCCGGGTGTCGCTTATAGTGCCGGTATTGTTGTCTGGCGCAAATCATATCGGCACTACAGAGGACCACTGCGGGATTAATAGGCACACTGGTTGGTCTTACATGTCCAATCCAACAAGGATGTGCGTCAGATCGTGCAGATTTTACGGCTTCCGCCCGGCCGCATGAGCTATAGAGCATACAGGCCATACATATAGATGATCTGTCTATCTGCCCTGAAATATATATATCGTCAAGAGTGGGGGATTAGGGGATCTGTGCCATGTGGGAAACCTTGGGTGCAGTGCTTGATCTGGTGCGGATCCGGATGCCGGGGCTGGTTCACGGCATCGCTCGGATCCGCCAGCTATCGGTTCGCACAAGGGTACCACTCTGATGTCTGTCATTATAAACACCGATTGGTATTCATATTAATGTTTAAGCGGCCCTAATGTTTACGACCGGAGTGGTATTCGTACGACTAGTGTTTCACCGCTCTCGCCGATAATATGGTGATCACTCGACCTTCACATCATATTCCAAACGAGGATCATATTCCCGACCTGAGCGGTGTTGATAGTATACACTTGGTTGGACGAAATGGTTGATGGTACATACCAACTACGTCTTCTTTTTTTTTTTTACGTGTCACTTTCACTTTCCAGCTTTTAACTCGTATTAAGACCTATGCCAATGGCAACCCGAAGTATCAATAAAAAGTTTGAATTCCAAAGATACCCGCCAAAAAAATTAGAACACGCTTCCTATGGGCACGTTCAGAAAAAAAAAAAGTTCCCAACATTTGGAAAAGCACGAAAAAAGCAAATCTGGGGCCGATGTTGGGCCAAGATCGGCCTGAGAAAAGCTCAGGCCGATCTTTGGTTCGAAGCGGCGAGATTCCGAGTCCTCGACAGACATCGATCGACAAAACCAACGATTGCGTCATGAATTCTGAACAGAGTGCGCTCGTTAGGGGCTCCGACCCACCCTCGGGTCACCGTCTTCACACAATGGCCAGTGACGTGCGGCGGGCGCTGGCCAGGCGTACGATAAAAAAACAAATACCAGGTAGCCGCTGGTGTGTACAAAACAGAAGACAAAATTTCTCGATCCGTCTCGAATGGCAAAAAACAGTTTTTTTTTCAGGTTTGAGAGGATACCGCAGGACGCCGCCGGCAAGCTCTCGCCCCCTAGAGCATGTATTCACTTTCTATCTTCGATGCCGTCATCTATACTCGTTGGCCTTGCCCGACACCAAGCGGGTTGGCCTTGGGCTGAGTCTATATCGAGATCGAGCATCTATCGTCGCACGAGCTGATTTTAATCAGCGTGTTGACAATTTGCAACGAGAGAAAATAAATTGCGCCGCCTGCAGCCGTTGGAAAAAAAAGAGAGAAAAACTCGAACTTTTTTTCCCTTTTTTTTCCCACAGCGGCGGTACGAGGATATTTTCGGCTGTTTTTTTAAAGCAATATTTTTGAAAAAAAAGTTTCGGACTTCGCGTTTCCATTGGCATAGGTCTAATAGGAGATTTTTACCCTCAGCGCGGTCTCCTTCTGGACAAGCCGTGGTCACAGGTGTCGTCCTTTCTCCCCCCCGGTACGTGCCTTCAGTTTTCCATCGCGCATAGGGTTCAGCATTCCCACTGCTCATCAATCTTCATCGAAAGTTGCCAACTCACTACTCTGTATGATGTTAATATTAATAGACTTTTCCGCACCTCCGACAGATGATGATCTGCCGCTGTTGCAGATCATCTAGCTCGTGAGAGATTGAGCAGGATCCGCACGGTGCAGATCCGATCTAATCTAATCTAAACGGGGAATAGTAGTATTGATGTATTGATGGCAGGGCTGTGAGTTGGCTGGAGTTCCCGCCTACTTAATTTTTCGCTGACTACTGACTTTAGTCGACTAGTTGGCGGGCATCGCCAGCCAACTAGTCGGCTAGAGTCAGGCGAGGCGCTTCCGAAGGATCTCGCTGAAGGCGTCGCCGGAGGCAAAAAATACTCTGTTTGGCTTCGTTTTTCACTATAAAAGCATGATGAATCGACCAGGTTTATCTCTGGGTCTGATCACGGAAGGTCAAGTTTTGAGTTCGTCACAGTTCATCAGACTTTGTACGTAGGGATGCACCAGAATACGGACATGCCGTCCCCGTTTGGGGTCTCCACTGGTGTTAAATTTGGTCGTAATGGTGGATACTCGTGCAGCACGCAGTAGCGGACCAGTAAAATAACACGAAAAAGAGCATAGAAAACAGACGGGGACCTCTTCCATGACAGGAGCATAGAGAAAAGACACGCAGCTCAGGGTGAGCATCGCTCAAACACCCCGAGCCAGAGGTGCTCATCATCCACTGGACACTGAACATACTAACGAGCGAGACGTAGCCGATGGCGATGGGCTGATGTGTCATGAGTTGCGGAAGACCTCTCTGTGTTCTTGCAGCGTGTAGTTAGCTAGCGGTAGTACTGCTTGGAGATGCCGGGAAATGCCTATCCCGTACCGAACGAGCCTTCCTACAAGCAAGGAAACCCAAATGTTAAAAGTAGTTGGACATTGGCACCGCCGCAACTCACTATAATACCTAGCCAACTAATTTCTAGCTGGCGACTATTAGTCAGCCACCTTGCAGCCCTAGTTAATGGTATACGACTTGGCTCGACAAAACGATTGGTAGTGTGTACCAGGTACCGGGGGGGGGGGGGGGGTGGGGGGGGGGGGGGGGGGGGGGGGGGGGGAACTTTCGATAATGTTTTTCCACACCTCCGGGAGATAGATCGTTATCTATCTGATCTGTATACAGTAGATGATCTAGTTCCTCACCTGCCGTTGTGAGAGGTTGTGCAGGATCTGCCTTATAGGGCAGATCCAATCCAGGAGACACATTGTTAATCCAAACCGGGGTTGTATTCCCGGCCAGAGTGGTGCCTGGTAAAATGGTTTATAGTTCATAGCAACTATTAATCAATTTTTTCACACCTCCGACAGATGATGATATATCTGATCTATCTATGTACAGCAGTAGATGATCTAGTGCTTCACCCGCCGTTGTGAGAGGTTGTGCAAGATCTGCCTTATAGGGCAAATCCAACCCGGGAAACATGTGTTACATCTAGATCGTGCTGATGGTACGGGTCCCACCCGGCAACGTGAGCTAGATCATACAGATCAGGGATCTACCTATCTGCTCTGAAACATGTACATCATCAAGCGGGAATCGATGATCTGTACATGATCTATCCGAGGTGTGAAGCGTGCCTTACGTCTTGCTTTCCTGTAAGTTCGCAGGCGGTCGGGGTTAGGCAAGGTACCGTTATCTGTACACCTTGGTAGGCTTTACGGTATCCAGAAAATAGTGTACCTTGTACCGGGTACCAGAGGTGTTGTGCGCCACTCGCCAATATAAGAAAAGTGCGCCATAGAAAGTACCTCATGTCGGTAGCACCACTAGTGACCGCGGAAACTACCCTATATTACCACAAAGTCTACGGTACAGGGTACACCGATTCCTTGTCACGCGGGTTGGTTTTCACCGTTTCACTATCTAGGGTTAACTTTTTAAAAGGCGTTTTTGCGTCTTCATGTTCTATGTTCGTCAGCGTGTCGGTGTTTCCGAATGACATATCCTCAGTTGTCCCCGTGGGTGCGGGGATAAGGCTGCGTCGACCGGAACTACGGTAAGGATCATGTGAGTCAAAAAGGTATACCGTTTTCTGGATTTTTTTTTTATGCTCGCATGATCGTTTGTCGTGTTCGAGGGTATCATGAATCTTTCAAATATACTATATCAGGGTACATTATACGAGGGTATGGTACAATACGAAGATATTCTACTATTACGGGGGGCCATAGTTAATGAGACCAAATATTGTTAGTAAAACTAGGTAAATATATAGGTTTTTATGTATACCATAGGTCCTGTTAACTATGGACCCCCGTAATAGTATGTGACATACGTGGGGCGGACGCCGCGGTCAGGGTGATCTCTTGTGTCGTTGCGGCGTGGAGTACACATCGATGTGAGTCGTAGTCTCGGGTCTACCTACACGGAACGGGGTGACAGACCCTGGGTGTGACTTTGTGTGTAATGAGGCGGTACTATCTGTAGGGAAAAGGGAGATGGTGTCCACATTTATCGTCCGGGATGTTCATGTATGTCTCTGAGGTACGCTTCGCTCATCGCAGTGTCACAATTAGGTGCCTGGTATATAATAATTGGCGATGCTTGTCGTAGATCAAACTCGTATTTCGTCCTGAAATGACCCGTTCGTTGCTCCCACCCCCCGCCGCCCGATTTGGTTGTTGATTCCGCCGCATATTGCAGAGACCGTCGAGCCGGCAATCTTTGGAGAAGAAGCGGTTCAACACCACGCTGTCCAAGCCTACCGGGGGTTCAAGCCTTACGGGAAAGCGGTGGAACCTGTCGTGTTTCACAATGGGGAAGCCGATTGGGAAGGGGAGGTTTGGTGAGTGTCCCCTTTTTTCCCCTGCGATTTACAGGCTGGTTCGAGCTCAATGAACAAAAAAAACACCCCCCATGAGTGCTGCATGCAATGTATAGCCACTCGAATGACGCATATTTTGTATCGTTTTGACCGTGTTGAACAGCGGAAGCAGATGGCATAGCCGGCGAAAGTGTGTCCCGACCAACCACAGGGCTTCCGAAAGGTTAAAACCGGCGTTTCCGTCGGAAGAAAATCGTTGTTTTTCTTCAAGAAACGGTTCAACTGCTGTAGGTACACCAGGAGCATGTCCTCAAAAAGAGTGTGCAAATATTCGAGGAATTGACTGCGAAAATGTACAGGATCAATTTTAAGCACAAATTACCGCTAAAACTCGATTCCATACTGAAATTAAAAAAATATAACGGTGAGATCGACGTTTTTTCTCATGAAAGCTCAGAACTTCACGCGTTTTTTTTTTCGAATTAGTCGCCTTAAGCTTCGCACACACCGAGGAGGCCATAGTACGGGGGTCCATAGTTAACAGGAACAAATTTTGTTATTAAAAATACCTAAATATATAGGGTTTTATGTATGCCATAGGTCCTGTTAACTATAGACCCCCGTAATAGTAAAAATAGGTGAATATATAGGTTTTTTGTGTGTACCGTAGGTCCTACCTGGTGGTTACTATGGTCGCCCGCAATAGATATCCGGCGTCCCAGAAAGCCGTATTCAGAAAATCTGAAGACCTCAGGTAGTTGACGGAAAAACATGAATTATAACTTGCATCCCCTCTCTACACATCCTTCGGTAGAGTAAGGGTACGGAAGGTGTGTGGGAGGTTCAAGGGTCTGACTGAAAGAACAGGCGTGAACTTCCGATGTCAAAAAACACTTATGATGGAAATAATCCCTGCACCAGCTCGTCGTGGGAAGTGAATGTCCGAAATCTTTGCAGCGGCGATTGTCCCTTATCTCTGGACGTTCAGATCTTTCTTTCGTGCGCGGTCAACGGCTTTTTTTTTTACAGTTCTGTTTTTTTTTGTGGCCTGACGGTTTCGTGTACTGCTGTGTATACGTACCAAGCATGCATGAATGCCAAAAACTTTCGTTTTGGCCGCTGCCACTGCTACTACTGCTGTTGCTTGTGCCCAGTTGATTAACGCTGACTGCTGCTGTACGTATGGGTGAATGCCAAAACCTTTGGTTTTTGCCACGGCCGCTGTTGCTGTGCTCGCGTCTGACTGTCTTGCTCGAATCAAATGGTTGATTGGGGCTGCGTTTACTCTGTGCGTTGCTTTTTTCATGGCGGGTCACTGCAGGAAACGTGTACCTTGCGAGGGAGAAGGCGTCGATGAAGGTCCTAGCCCTGAAGATCATGCTTAAGAAGGACCTAGAGGCGAGTCCAATTTGGTGTCTAACTGTTCTGCTTGGATAGATCATCTCCAGACAGATCTACAGATAGATCATGTACAGCAGATCCTCTCCTGCCGTTGTGAGGATGGATCTATCTGTTTATAGTACAGATCTCATCCAGGAAACATGTCCTCGATCATGCCGATTTTTTACTCCCCGCATTGTAGGGATGCATGCGAGGGTCTGTGTACATACGAGTACGATGCGATTGCGGTCATGCATGATATTGAGTGCCCCCCCCCCCCCCTCCCCCAGGCAATTTATATTTTATACCAGGTATAGGGTAACGAGAAAACGATCGCTGTTCTTTCCTAGGTGATAGATGGTGGCCACAGGCGGCGAAACAGGAAGGGGACAAGGGTCATTCTTATCGGAGAGCTTTTTTTTCCTTTTTTTTTTCGCGCAATTGTTTAATGTTCCAGGTTTTCCATATATTTTTTTCCCGAATATGTGAAATTTAACAAACCTGACTTTTTTGCTTCAGGAGAATTTCACGAATAGTGACGACACGCCTCCGTATCTTGATACATATCTCCAATTATTTCCAAGATTTTGGAAATTCTGGAAAAAAAGCTCTCCGATAAGAATGAGCCCAAGACTAGCAAAAAGTTTCCTTGTACTGTATGGAAACAACGTATTCAGCGCCGAACTGTTGGAGGTGTCTCTATTAGGAGCAGGGACCACGGTTTTACGTCTCGGAGGGAGATGCGTGATCAATCGTCTGATGCCTAGGGCAGGCCACAAATGAGTGCCCCCCCCCCCCCGCACTTCGTCTCGAAAGGGATGCTTGGTCAATGGTCACATGACTAAGGCAAGCAACAACTGAATAGGCCCCCCTCCCCCCCCCCCCCCCCATCCCTCAGGGCAACATGAGCCAGATCAATACGTACAGATCAAGAAATATGTATGCCTTGAAATATGCATGCACACAATGAAGTAGGAGTCGACTATCTGCTCGATTGTGTTAACCTGTTGACGATCAAGGACGATGCTCTGCTACTGATACTAGGTATTACGGGGGACCATAGTTAATAGGACCAAATATTGTTAGTAAAAATATGTAAATATATAGGTTTTTGTGTGTACAGTAGGTCCTATTTACTATGGTCCCCTGTAATAGTAGGAGATCGCGAGCCCCTGGACTGACCGCACTTCCCCTGTACTAGAGGCAGTCCAGTAGGGGATCCTCTATAGTGCCGTTGTCCGAGTTAATGCCTGTGGAATCGCTTGGCACAGATGGGGTTCACCAGTAGTGTAGCAGTGTGCGGAGTAATTAGTGCCGGTTGGTTGCCGCTATAATAGTGCCGGTGTATTGACCTGGCATTATATAGAGCCACCGCTACCGGCATTAAAGAGGCCTTGTGATGCGCCCAACGAGACCAGTCTGCATCGGTGGGCACCTTGCTGTTTATTCGACATGAATTTTGAGGGTCACTGCTGTTAATACTACCGTGTACCGGTACGATACTAGGAAAACAAGCCCTAATTCTACAACCCACTGGACCGATGCGTGGGCTGGTTAGAGTAGTGTTATTAATAGTAGTAATTGTCCTGTATATACAATACACAGCTGTAATGTGTGTCGACCGTACGTGGTGTCGAGCAAGTTGGTGAACCCTGCTCAACGTTGCACGGCAGAGAGTCACACTACGAGTGCGAGCCGCACTCAGGTGTAGTACGTAGTGATTAGCGATTAGGTTCATCTGTGTACGGTACGGATGTGCCTAAAGACTAGAAACCTACCCCTCACCAAAGCAGATCCGATCATGTTTCTTAGGGCTAATCAATCATCTTAGTGTCGCTTCAGTGATATAGAGTAAAGCTGCTCCTGCATGTTTTACATACGATCATCTATCTTTGTTCACGATGGACTCGACGGCCCCTGGAAACTAAAACCGATACTTTCTTGCGCTCGCTTGTGGTTGGTGTCTGTCCGCTGTCCGTCCACTCCGTCGGTTTCGTGTGTCGGGTTTGGTGGCCAGGCTGCAGGCGTATACCACCAGGTCAAGTCAGAGATCGACATCCACGTCAACTACGGGTCTGGATGTCCCAACATCGTGCGCTGTTACGGTTACTTTTACGACGAAAAGAGGTGAGAAACTACACAAAGGAGGCGTCGCCGCCCCCGCCCGCCCTCCCATCCCCACCCGAAAAACGCAAGGGTTCTCCCCCCCCCCCCCCCCCCCGCCCGCAAACGCCGAGGGTTTCCCCCCTACGGCCCACGAAAAACGAGGGGTTTTCCCTCCACGCCCACAGGGATTTTTCCCCTTACCCCAGCCGAATAACGCTAGGGGTTTCCCATTGCCCGGCCCAAAAGATGCGGGGGGGTTCCCCACCCCCACCCACGAAAACGAGCCCCCCCTTCCCCCCCCCGCCCTACCCTCGCCCACCAAAAACGAGCCCCCCCCCCCCCCCCCCCCCCACCCAACAAATGCGAGGGGTTTCCCCACCCTTGGTCCGAAAATCACCAGGGGTTTCCACACCTGGTTTGTATTATTCCGTGATTTTAGCTGCTAGGTTCTGCTGTTGGTTGTGGTGATGCTGTTGGTTGCACCCTGACGTAAGTATCCTTCTGGAATTGGGTTTTGGGACTTGCGAGAAAACACAATTTTCAAGAACATGGCATTTTTTTTCCCCATTTTTTTCCACGATATATTTTAATCGCCTTTTTTGGTTTCTTCATGATGATTGGCCGAATTTTCGAACTTTCATCGTGATAAGGGTGGGTGGGTTGGTGGGTGGGTGGATACGCATCAACTTTTGAAATTAGAAAAATAGCTTGTTTCTCCCCGGCCTGTTTTGGCTTTCTCATCCCCTTTTCCGTTCCTCCCCTTGTCGTTCGCTCGTTTGTCGTTTGTTTGTTTGTTTTTTTCCTGTTTCCGTTTTTTCTTTCTTTGTTTTATTTCGTTTTGTTTTTGTTTTCTCGTCGCTTGCGTGACAGAATTTTCATCGTGATGGAGTACGCTCGCAAGGGGGAGCTGTACCGGACGATGAAGAACCAGCCGGGGGGGCGATTCTCGGAGCCGGTCGCCGCGAAGTACATCCTGCAGCTGGTGCGGGCCCTGCAGTACCTCCACGCTCTGAACGTGATTCACCGGGACATCAAGCCGGAAAACTTGCTCCTGGACAAAGCAGGTGCGTCTAGCCTCTTGATAGTGGTCACATGATGCGTATCGAGTGTGCGTGTGCGCGTGTGCGTGTGCGTTCTTCACACTTATCCCTTTCGAGACCCCTGTGATAACGACCAAAAAACAGTGGTTGGTCAAACTTTGATGTTCTCAATAGTCTGCGTAGTGTTCTCAACCGTCTGCGAGCAAGCGTGAGAGAACACCCGGCAGTATGTTCGGGTTAGGGTCACGTCGCTCACGCCCGTGTTCGCCTGGCTCCCTGCATTCAACCATTGTAACTCGGGCACTATTGATAGTATGTTGATGTTATCGTCCCTTAACGACGCAGTGGTTGTGTCGCTGCAATCCTCACTTTTGCTTCCTTTTTTTTTGTTGACTCTTCCTCTGAAGTCCCCCAAGAGGTCCTGGACCGTTTTTTTTTTTCCACTCGTCGACATCCAGCACACCCAGACAACAGCAGTGTGTCCGCGCTGATTCTCGATCCTACTAGTAAAAGAGAGATGCCAAGCTTTATGCGGTCACGAAACTATTAGTAGGACATTTTGGTGTGTTTCGTGCGTTTTATCTGGCATGCGCTTTTCCACCTGGCATGTTATTTTTCCAGGTTACATACCTCGCGGTAGATACGGGATGTCTGTGCAATATGCGTTTCGACTGGTACAATGTATTCGTTTCTTTCCTTCATTCCATCGACCGTACGTAGAACGCACAAGATGACCCCCCCCCCTGCGGTCATATGACTACGACCATGCATGTTATCGAGTGCCCCCCCTCGCCCCGCTTGGGATTAATTTCGGCGTCGGTTTGCTCAAGAATAAGGGGAAGGCACACACAACGAAGATGTTGGCTTCGGGAAAACACATCGTCGAGCATGTTCCCATAGACGCTTCGCTCGGCATTTGTTCACTCTCCTCCCAATCGTGGAGAATAACAGCTTCGAAAATTCGTGCGAGGGGGGCGGGGGGTGTTATATTATCACCCAGTGTGTTATGTGGTGTGTTATTTTATCACCCAGTGAGTTATAGGGTGTGTGTTATATTATCACCCAGTGTGTTATACGGTGTGTTATCTTGTCGTAGATATCATGGGGAGAGTGTATTATATTATCGCCCAGTGTGTTATAGGGGGTGTGTTAACTTATCACCCAGTGTGATAAACGGGATGTGATCGTGTCGCACGTGTTGTACGGCATTGAGGCAGGTCCGGAGTCACATAGCAGGCACTCCCCCCCCCCCTCCCAACTACGGTGCATGCATGCGTTCGATCTGATCGCGAGAACATTTTTCAGGATTGTTTCCAGGGATATTTAACACCGGTACACCATGTAGACAACGACGACAGCGCCACTATAAAACGCAAGAACGGTCGAAACAAAAAACAAAACCGTGGAAACCACCATAGACAGTCGACACATAGCGCGGTACAACCCATGCTTCATTACGGAATACGATTGCCATGTTTGCATTGACATCGTCACAGGCGCAGCTGTGTCATCGCCTACTTATACGAATACGCATATAAGCCGGCCGATTCTACCCGAGCAAAAAATTACGTACAATGGCAAAGAAATAGAGGCACGTCGCAGTGTGCGTTGTTTTTCCCAAGTTCCGAGGCAATGTGGCAAATTTTTGGATTCAGGTCACAAGGACGTGTGCCACCGGTTGTGCTCCTTTTCGTGCACCTTTGAAGGAGAGCAACCGGTTGTGCTCGACGAAGCAGACTCGACGGAAAATTCAAAAGATCGATAGCCGCCTCTTCCGTCTCAAAGTTGATGAAATACTTTGGGCGACCTCATCACGACCAATTTCATGACTTGACATACCTGCAATACTATTACGGAGGCCCATAGTAAATAGGACCTACGGTACACACAAAAAACTTGTATATTTTAATATTTTTACTAACAAAATTTGGTCCTATTTACTATGATCCCCCGTAACATGAGCTATTATCTAGCCCAAACAACGACGACACCATCGACGTTGAAAACTCAGGCGACAACGGCCCGTCCTCAACGCACTGGCGCGATCGATACCTCAAGTTTTTGTACCTGCGGAGAAAGCCAGTCGTAGCTCGTCTTCAATACATGAACCCTGGCCAAGGAGACATATGGTTTGTCCGACTACTCTTACTCCGTGAACACACAACCAGTTGGACACGTGTTCGAACCGTTGATGGCCTTCTCCACGACACATTCGAGCACGCCGCTAGAGCTATCGGGCTGGTTCACGGCGTTGAGGAGCACACAAGAAGTCTGTCTAAAGGAGGCCGTCGGGTTTTCAACCGCCAAAGAACTGGGTCAACTGTTCACAACACTTAGTTTGCATGGTGCACCTGCCGACGCACTATGGGAGTTTTTCTAAGATGATCTCGCCGCAGACTTTCACCTGTGATGGTTCGCAACCCGCCGCCGTCGATGCTGCTCTAAAACCCATCGGCCTAGTGCTCCACAAACATGGCAGATCCACAGACAAGTACGGTTTGCTCAAAGTACACCACGAAAACACCTGAGCACGACCGCTTGCTCGGAGCTTTCGATCAGCGAGAGATGAAAGAATTGGCGGATCAACTTACTCCCAAGCTTACTCAAGAACAGAGAACCGTCTTTGACGCAATCACATCCAGCGTCACACAAAAAAAAAAGGAGGCATCTGCATGCATGATCGATGCCCCTGCTGGAACCGGCGAGACGTTCACCGAAACGACTGTTGCTGCATCTCTCGGAGCTCGTGGGACGCTCGTCTTGTGCACCGCGTCTACTGGTATATGTTGCCGCATTGGTCCTCCCAAGTGGTCTCACCGCGCATCCTACTTTTCAACTTCCTTCGGTCCAGACGCTGTTATTGGTAGCACGTGCAACATCGAAGCTGAGTCCCAAAGAGCTGGCGTCCTGAGACAGGCAGGGTTATTAATATGGGGACGGGGCCTGCTTAATGCGTTGCGTTGCTCACAAAGTGCACAGAGACCCTGACCAACACTGCCTTACCCGTCAGCGAATTCTGCAACATATTTTTCGTGACCATCTACATGACCCAATTCCCTCGTTCGATATATCATTCAGGCACGTTATTTCAGGCGGAATCCAAAGCGAATCCCGCCGGTGCCCTTGGATAGCCCGACACACTCCATGGCTCAGTCGGACATTACCTCAGCCTCAAGTCCAACGTTCATGCTTTACGCCCCACATATTGAGGTTACCGCCGCGAACCACCTGTTCAACATCAACATCAATTTGACACAAGCTGGCACGTCCTATCCGACCACACACCCCGACAACCAAACTCGTGAAAACGTCCTGTACGACCCCGTCGCCCAGCGCTACGGCACAATTCCAGTACCACCTTCGAATACCAAGCACACCTCTTATGCCCAAGCAAAATCAGTGGTGAAATGTTCGTTGCTTTTCCTTCGGCGCTCGCGCCACTAACTCCCCTAGCCACGTCCCGGAGGGGAACCTTGTATCGTATGTATATATATATACTCAAAATCACATGCAATTCAAAAATACGTGTGCGGTTTCGGGATTATATTTTGTGCTGGCCCCCGGTATGTAATTGCTGCTGGAGGGATTTTAGACAGGGGATGAAGGCGATCCATCCCCTGATTCATCGCCTTGCTTTTTTTTTTTTTTCGGCTGCGGGGGGCGGGGGGGGGGGGGGGGGGGGGGGGGGGGTATTGCGAGCGATTTCGGCGAATGGCCAGTTTTGCGGCATCTCTCGATGATAAGTATGTACGTCCGCTCTGGAACCTGCGGTTGCTATGTGTACATTTTCTTGCTTTTTTTTTCCTCGTCCACTCGCGTCGAATAGTGCATACACACGCTATTTACCGCGTTTTACGGAGTGTAAGTTATCACCCCTTGTCTGAACCTTTTTAGTACCGCAGTCCCGTTTTGGGGACGAATAACTTGGAATTAGACTGGTTTGTCCCCAAATCGGGACTGCGGTACTGAAGGGGTTAAATATACGATCCCAGCACCGGAAACCAACCACCCCCGGTGATTCAAAAAAAGGAAATCTCGAAAACAAAAAAAAGGACAGATTTACTTGTTGCGTTTTGTATAAGTAAACCTGCTGACCTACGTACTGCAACACATTCAGGGAGTATGCCGTAGATGTATATGTAACCTCCCCTGAGTTCCACAGCTGCCCGGTTTTGTTCTCCTCGTATGCCGTAGTTCGCACGGTAGAAGTGGGAGTGTTCTGGAGCACCGCCTCCTAGGCTTTCGTTCTGAAGCAAGCAAGCTCTGCCTGGAAGAGTCAGAAGGTGCCATTTTTTATTCTTTCTTATACGCTGTGCTTGGCGTGTGCTTGGGCGCGTTCGCCCCCATACATACGAGTGAAACAAGGAAAACATGTTTGGTTCGGTTTGGTTCGGTTTGCTTTGCTTTGCTTTGCTTTGCTTTGCTTTGCTTTGCTTTGCTTTGCTTCGCATGTTCTATTTTTTTGTGTGTTGTTGCTGTGCTTGACGTGTGCCCGCGGCGTGCTTTGCCCCCGTTGCCGAACTCGGCCGTGCTCTTCCCGCATACGCAGGCAACCTGCGGCTCTGCGACTTCGGCTGGTCCATTGAGGTGGCGGATTACGACACCCGCCAGACTATATGCGGCACTCAGGTTGGTCTTGGTTTTGCGTCGGGTTGGTGGGTTGGTGGGTTCGTTCGGTTCGACCGTGGGTTTTTGGTGCTTCTGGCAAAATTTCCGATTCCTGCTTGATGACCTGCTGTAGATATTTCAAGCTAGATGTATTCCTCACCTGTACGATCTGTATGAACTGTATGATCTGTATGATCTGTATGAACTGTGTTATCTGCATAAAATGTATGATCTAGGTCGTGTTGCCGGGAGGGAGTCGAATAACTTGGATGATCTACGACATGTTTCCTGTGGGTTGGATCTGTGCTGTACAGATAGATCATGCACAACATCTCAACGGCAGCTGAGGAACTACAGTAGATGATCTATCTGTAGATGACCTATCTGTTAGACTTGTGCTTTGTTAGGTGTGGGCCTGGATTAGTTTGGGTTAGTGCGATCGCTGGGATGCGGTGCGAACCGGTTCGGTTAGGATGGTCTATTTTTTCGAAAGAAGCGTGTCAAAGATCAGCCGTCGACGTCGTAGCTAATACAAACACCATCACATGGTGGTATGTTGAGCAGTGCCTCGGGGCATAATTCAACGCCAACATGAGAATATTACAGCATAGTATCCGTTTTTTTTTTTTTTTTTTTTAGTTAGATGTACTGCCGTGGTTTGGTTGGGTTTGGTATGGCGTTTTGCTTTCTTGTGTTACGGGGGACCATAGCAATCAGGACCCGTCATATGCACAAAAACCTATATGTTACAGTATTTTTACTCAGCAAGTTAGGTCCTGACTACTGTTGTGGGAGCGTGGCGGATTATTGCAGTCGCTTGGTGCTACCGCTGCGCCTGTTCGCAGGGAGACAAGAGTCTCGACACGGCATCGATTCAATCGCCCCCTCGACAGTTTTGTTGTCGCTTGCCAAGTTTGTTCTTGCTCTTCTCGTGAGGTGGTGCTGTTGGCATTTTTTTGTTGTTGCTGTGATTGTGCTGTGCTGCGCTGCGCTGTCTCTCTGTGGTGCGGTGCTATGTCTATTATAGTCCTGTCCGGTCTTGACCTGTCCTGTGTCGACCCGCCCTGTTCTGTTCTGTCTTTTGGCCTGTCCTGTCCCTTCCCGTCTTACCTTGTTCTGTCCCGTCCTGTTCTGTCTGAAAAGGATTATCTCGCGCCGGAAATGCTGATGGAGCGACCTTACACGACCTCGGTGGACCTGTGGGCGGCGGGAGTAGTGACCTACGAATTCTTGCTGGGGCACTCCCCCTTCCGCAGGCAAGGGTTGGTGCTGGTGCTGGTGCTGTTGGTGACGATTGCTTTGAGTCTGGCGGTGTGGTGGTGGGGGGGGGTGTTGGTGGTGATATTGTTGGCATTGGTGATGGTGGTGTTGGTGGTGTTGGTGGCGATGGTGGTGGCGGCGGCGGTGCTGTTGTTGCAGTTGGTGGTGGTGGTGGTGGTGGTGGTGGTGGTGGTGGTGGCGGTGGTGGTGGTGGTGGCGACCTTTCGGTTGTTACTGCTGCCACCATCAATTTATTTGCCGGGCTTGCCGCTCTGCTTTTCTGAACGAGTGTGACAGCGCGCGCTGAGATAAACAGAGGAGGAGGAGGAGGGGGGGGGAGGAGGGGGAGGAGGAGGGGTATGCCGGCGGCGATGCGTACCGCACCGCACGGTATTTCATGCCCGTACGTACGCACCACTTGCTCGTTTCGCTACCTTCCTGACAATGTGCTGAATAAATAATCAATTTCAACTTGAAACGGATAGATACATATATATATATATATAAAATACGCGTCGTGGAACTTTCAGCCTTAGACGCTCGCTTCAGCAGTGGTCGCGCTCCTATTCCGGGGGGGATCATAGTAAATAGGGCCTACGGTACACACAAAAACCTATCTACTTTCGTATTTTTACTGACGGTATTTGGTCCTATTTGCTATGGTCTCCCGTAGTACATGTTTCTTCAAGAAGTTAGGTAGGCTAAGGTCGATAGACAATCCGAATGGCCTACCGCCTACAATAGTTTCCTTTTTTTTTTTGTCCATTGTATTCCGTCCCGTTTACTGTATTCGCCCTTCTTCTCTCTCTCCCTTCTATGAACAGTCGTAACTGAGATTCGGGGTCACAGCAGGTTCACCCCCCCCCCCCCCCCCCCCCCTCTTCGGCTCATGCTCTGCACTTTTTATCGCGGGAAGACCTCGGCCACTTTCTTCCCTCGTTGATTCGCGTGGGGTTGTTTTTGACGCATAATCTTGACCAGGGGCAGCAAAAGGAGTAGACAAGAGTTCAAGCTGGAAGTGTACGTAGGTACTGAATGAAGGGAGTCGGGCTTTGTTCGTACGTATAGGGCTGCTTATTTTTCCGTGACTTTCTTTCTTTCGGAGTGCTTTACGCGTGATCAACGTTGAAGCTCACGCTGCATGCACGTTGTTGAGGACGACAATAATAAAAATAATGATATACTCACACTTCGGACAGATGATCTACAGATCGTGTACAGATCATCTACAGATCATTCTCACTCGATGATCTAGATCTTTCGAGGTAGATAGATCGTATGTTCTCGATCTTGTACGATCTAGCTCATGTTGCCGGGTAGGAGCCGTACGATCTGCATGATCTAGGACATGCGTCCCGGGTTGGATCTGTACTATACGGATAGATGCTGTACAGCATATCATAACGGCAAGTGAAGAACTAGATGATATATCTGTAGACAGATCAGATAGATCATCATCTGTCCGTCAGAGGAGTGTAATATTGTTAAAACACAAGATGGTATTCCAGGTAGAGTTGGGTGCTACTAGCTGTGGTGTAAATCCTCAGCTGATGAACCCAGTGGCAGTTTGGGAAAAAAAAAATGCCTCCTCTGTAACACCACGCGTCCTTACGTCATACGAGGAACGTACCATTCAGGGTTTCATACCGTACCATATTTCATGCAATACCATACTATATTTCGTGCGATGCCATGTTTGCTATTATACCGTATTTTTTTTTTTACCGTGACAGGAATGGTACCATGTATCCTACTATACCATACCGTACTTTTACCGTTTTGTGAGCAAACGTGCTATGAATGCGTGTATGTTTGTAAATCATAGCTAACCTTTGTTTGTTTCCGCACCTGTCTGTCTGCCTGCCTTCCTGCGTGCCTGCCTGCCTGCCTGCCTGCCTGCCTGCCTGCGTTCTCTCCTTGTCTTGCCTTGTTGTTATCGCCTCGATGCGCAGTGAGTCGGGGGGTGCGGATACCCTTTCCCGGATCGAGCGCGGATCATACACATTCCCGGAGGAGCCGAGGGTTTCTCCCGACGCCCAAGACTTCGTAGGGAGGGTGAGTCAAGAGATATAAAAGCAATAATCTCCAAATAATCTGGGGGCTCGTATTTATGACCCAGCCATGGGTGAAATGTGTATGTAGCCTTCGCCAGATGATGGAGTTGATTTTGACCCTTTCATTTAGGACTGCAGTAGTCCCGTTTTGAGGACAAAGTACTTGTAGTTTATGTGGTTTGTGCCTGAAGGAGGACTACTGCAGTTTGCCATAAAAGGGTTATTGGTTGCATGAGACTGTGTGAATAGGCTTCACACTGTGGACAGATCAGCTACAGATAGATCATCTACAGATAGATCGTCTACAGATATATCATCTACAGATAATTCATGTACAGATACATCATCTGCAGACAGATAATCTACAGAGAGATAATCTACAGATAGATCAGATAGATCTTAAGCTGCCGTTATGAGATGCTGTGCAGGATTTGTATAGTGTACAGATCCAAGACAGAAAACGGGTACGTTTTAGATAATGGCACATTATATACGCGGCTCTCACTCGACAACATGAGCTATGTAATATCGATCATGCAGATCGTACGCACGGATCAGGAATACATCTATCTGCCCTTCTGAAAATATCTAGATCATGATGTAGGAATCGAATCGGTTGTCTATCCCTCCGAGGTGTGAACGAATTAGCCTTTTCTTTTTTTCGGTCTGCCTTTTAGTTTTGAGTTTTCGCCTTTCTGGGGATTGGCGTTGACGGTCGTGCTGCATATCTATCGGATAGCGAATATACACACATGAAAATATTGGCATAATATTCATAAAGTTAACTTTCGTAATAATAAAAATCTGCGTCGGGTTCACGGTGGGAAAGTCTGACGCCTTCCCGGAGGAGCCGAGGATTTTTATTTGCCTTGACGTTTCCCCCAAGACTTCGTAGGCTAAACGAGTCAAGATAAAATAAAAAAAATGCCTGAGATCCCGCTTAGCTACTGCGCATGGGAGGCAGGTAGAGAGTCTATTTATTGTAACCACGTGAGATACGTTTTCTTTTTTTCATGTCTACTGTTTTTATTTGATGCCGCTTCCCCCTTCCCCCCTCTTCCGACCCCCTCTTCTCCCCTCCCCTCCGCTTCCCTTGCCCCCTGCTCCCCTTCCCCTCTCCCCTCCCCTCCGCTTCCCTCGCCCCCGCTCCACTTCTCCTCCCCTCCCCTCCCCTTCCCCCCCTGCGGTCCCTCTCCAATCTCAATCCTCCGTCGCTCTTTTCATGCCGCTGTTCTGCGTCGCGTGTTAAGCTGCTGAGAGTGGAGCCCTCCGAGCGCATGACGCTAGCAGAAGCTATGGAACACCCTTGGCTCAAGCGAGGACCGGGGTGGGGGGGGGTCACGCGCCCCCGGTGACCCTACCCGCACCGCCTGCGGCTCCTGCGCCAATGGTGGCGGGTGCAGCAGCAGAAATCGCGGCTGTCCCGCAAGGGTCGAAAAAATGATGTTTGTACCATGCGTATCGGGGGTGCAGCAGCGTCTACCTGGGATTTTTTCGTCTCAAGGGACGTTTGGGCACATGGGGATAGATCATGGACTGTGGACCTCAATGATCTAGACCTGTTTCCTGGCCTTGTATGGTCTGTGTGATCTGCATGGTCTGGCTCGTGTTGTCGCGTGGGAGCCCTTTGAGTTGCATGATCTAGCGCTTGTTTCCAGGGCTGGATCTGTGCTTGCAGATAGATAGATCCTGCACAACCTTTCACGACGGTAGGTGAGGGAACTGTGGATGGTCTATCTGTAGACAGATCATGATCTATCTGTTCCGGGTGTAAAAGCTTGGACTCAACAGCCTGCGGCGTCGGTGGCTCCCGCTGCAGGGCGAGGAGCGACTGGCTGGCTGGCAGCCTGGCTGCCTGGCTGCCTCTCCGCAGTTTGTTCGAGGGAAGTAACACGTTCTGGAGTTGGTAGGTAGCACCGGGATTTTTTTTTCCCTCGGAACGCTTGTTGATCGGACCTGTTTTTTTAAAGCAATATGGTTGATCTGGTCGGTCGGTCGGTCTGGTCTGGTCTGTCTGCGAGAAGGTGGCAACCCTTCAAGTCTCCGGATACAATGGTTGTGGTTGGTACCCTTATGGACGTAAGTAAGTAGATAGTGCACCGTTTTGGACGGTGGCGTTCTCGCTATCGAGCGGTTCTTGCGTTGTCGCCCTTAATGAAACATGTACGGTGAGGCCGATGTGGTTCGTCGCGATGATGATTGATGTTCATGGTCGTGTATTGCCTGTCGTCACATATGTAATTGTTTGTTTTGTCATTTATCTCTTTGTCGCTGAGATTTGTCGAATTATTTTCGATTGTTGTCGTTTCGTCTCTCCTTCTTTATCACTGCAACAATTAGTATACACTAAATTTTCCGATTATTCTCCCCCCCCCTTCTCGACGACATGCGCGCTGCTGTAAATGGGTAAAAAAGAGATCTCGGGGAAGAAGTAGCCTAGATAGTAAGAGCCAAAAAGGCAGCCGGAAGGAAGGGGGGGAGGGGGTCTACTCATTACCATGCATGGCCATACTGTACGTAGTCGTGCATATGACCATAGAGTTCTCGCATCCTTGCATTGCCGGGGGGGGAGAGGGAGGGGGGAGCACGTCGGTTTTTCACTGACCAGGAAGGCATTGATTGATTTTGCACGCACCAGGCGCGAAGCGAAACGTGAGGTGTTTTGATTCGAAGGAAGGAGTGGCCAGGAAGACACTGATTGATTTTGCTCGCACCAAGCTCGACGTGAAACTCCAGGTGTTTTGATTCGAAGGAAGGGGCGAGCTTTGCTGCGTCCTCGACCAGGAACCGCGTGTGAGCCGGGTTTCGCCACCTTGTACGTGCTTTCTTACGTATGGATGACATGGGATAGAGGGGGTAACAGGGTAAAGGGATGTCAGCCGTCTTGGGACCCAGCAGGTCTGTTTTTTTCATGGGGGGGTCTTATCAGCCTTCTGCTAGTAGCATCGATGCGCAGCAGTGTGTTGCCGCAGTAGCGGCATGTTGCTTGCAGTAGCAGTATGTTGCTGCAATAGCAGTATGATCAGTATGTTGCCGCAGTAGCAGTATGTTGCTGCAATAAATAGCGGTATGATCAGTATGTTGCCGCAGTAGCAGTATGTTGCTGCGGTGTGATCAGTATGTTGCTGCAGTAGCAGTATGTTGCTGCAGTATGATCAGTATGTTGCCGCAATAGCAGCATGTTGCTGCAATAGCAGTATGATCAGTATGTTGCCGCAGTAGCAGTATGTTGCTGCAGTATGATCAGTGTGTTGCCGCAGTAGCAGTATGTTGCTGCAGTATGATCAGTATGTTGCTGCAGTAGCGGTATGTTGCCGCAGTAGCAGTATGTTGTTGCATTAGCATTACGATCAGTATGTTGCCGCAGTAGCAGTACGTTGCCGCAGTAGCATTATGTTGCCACAGTAGCAGCATGTTGCTGCAGTAGCAGTATGTTGCTTGCTGTAGCAGTATGTTGCTGCAATAGCAGTATGTTGCGACTCCAGTAGCAGTATGCTGCTGCGCTCGCTTTTGCTCGACGTACACCTCGTTTGCTGTTGGGTTTGGACACTTTGATAGGAGCAACCTAGGATTGCTCAATGTAGACGTTGCTACCTAGTACCATGTTCCTCTCTTTTTCGTCAATATTTCCCGTCTCAACCCCCGTCCCAAAATGGTGAACGGTTTTCACAAGCTTGGAAGCGCATGTTCATGGTGGGGGTTGGGGGGGTGGGGGGGGTACTCGATATGATTTTTTTGGGGGGGGGATGAGAAAAGGGCTACGTTAAGGTTTTTATAGCTTCGAGGTGTGTGTTCGTGAGGGGGAGGGAGGGATGAGGTGGAGCGATAGGGTAAGGGTATGGGATATGATCGGTTTTCAATAGTTCCGTGGTGCATGTTTCGTTGGGGGGTGGGGTCAGGACAGGAGTTGCATGTTCGGGGCGGAAGGTGTATGTTTGGAAAGGGTGAGGTGGATTTTTTTTTTTTGGGGGGGGTGGAAGGGGTGACAAGGTTTAAGCTGTTTGTCACGAGGGCGGTGAGGAGTTGCATGTTTTGGGGGAGGGGGGTGGGGGATGAACTCATTCTCATGCATGGCCGTAGTTGTATGACCATAGATTCTTTCTTGCACCCCTACAATGCCGGGTCGGAGCACGTCGGGTTTCCAGTGAACTGGCGGGAGGGGGGGGCGGGGGCAGGAGGTAAATGATTGTTGAAGCGCTTGCAGGTGCTGTGATGCGGGAGGGGGGGGGGGGGGGAGGGGGGTGTCACGAGGGTCGTTGAGCTGTTCGCCGATATGAGCATGGCAGACTCACAGAGCTAGCTAGCGTGGCAAAGGCGGAAGGGGGGTTGGGGTATACTCTTGTATGACCATGGACCCTCGCATCCCTACGGGCCACCTGGGGGGACTGAGCATCTCGGGCTTTTTACCGACCCCCAGACAGACATTTGACTGCTTGCATCAAATGAGGAAAGAAACGTGGGGTGAGGTGTTCTCGGCAAGTTGGAAGGAGAGTGAGCTGCATCCTACTAAGAACCGAGCGTGAGGTGGACGTAGGCGCCTCTTGAGTCATTTGTTGCACATGGATGACAGACAGCTCGTTGCGATACGGGATATTGGCCGAGACGCTGGGTGTAGTTCCCCTGCGGGATGGGCGGGCTCTCGAGGCTAGAAGGTGACTTATCTGATTATTATTGGGGGTGGTCATTCGAGGCTATGCTGGATTATCGTTCTCTAATTTGGTGCGGCGTATATACTGTTTTCGTTCTTGTGTTTTGTTTTGTTTTTTTGTCATAAATCTGACATTTGACTGTTTCGTCATCGCTGGTCAATTTTGAGCGGCACCGGCTTCTTTCTCGTTCCGTTTCTTCTTTCGGTTGGTGTTTGAGCGCTGGGGGGGGGGGGGGGGGGGGGGGGGGGGGGGGGGGGGGTAGTGGAAACGAGGGGTTGCCGTTGTTATTACTTGTGTTGTTGTGTTGGTCGTTGTGCGGAAGTCTACCTGCTTTGTCCGGGTAGGATTTTTTTTTTTTTTTTTTTTTTTTTTTTTTTTTAAAGCCCGCCAGATGTTTGGACCAGGCCAGGCTAAGCTACGTAGGTCATTCGCGGGCAGCGTGATCGAGCTGGATCGATGCCCTGACCGGCCTTACCCCTGCACTTGCCCCGAATGATGCTTACCTTCTTTGTGTAGATAGGCGCTGTGCTAGTAGAAGGAGGGGGTGGGAATAGGAATGAGCGGGGGTGGGGGGGGAATGCAGGGTTGACAATGCTAGTCGGTGTTTTGGCGACTCGATGACTATTTTACTACATAGTTTTTCCCCGCCTGTTTTTTTGTTGTTGTTGTTTTTTTCGTTCAACAAGAAGGGAAAGGGTACGGTAAGGTTTTAACACCGTTCTGTTTGGTGAGGTCGGATCTTTTTTTTTTTTTACGCTCGGGCTGTCCGACAGGGAGAGCGCTCTCTCTCTCTCTCTCTTTTTTTTGTTTTTTGTTTCCGATGTGTCTTGACCTCTATGGGACCTCAGACGAAAAAGTATGCAGGAAAAACAACGATGATATACATACACAGCATTGGCTAGCTACCACATCTCGGCTCTTTTTTTTTTTTTTTTTTTTTGCAGGAATGTCGCTAAATTCATGCATTTTCGAGCATCGATGTCGCTCAAGTAGTGCGTGTTCTGCCGCAAGTCTGCAATTTTTGCACGGTTCTATGTATGTATGAATACCATTTCGCGCAATGCTTCATTTTCGCCGCGTGATTTTTTTTTCTCGGTAATGCTCAAAGTTCGTACAATATGTGTTTCAATTTTCGCACAATATGGGAGCGGGGGGGGGGGGGGGGGGGGGGGGGGGGGGGGGGGGCGTACTCATTTGTTGCTTGCCTTAGTCATTTGACCATTGACCACGCACCCCTCTCGAGACGGAGCGGGGGGAGATTTGTAAGAAGTGAGCCCTGTGCTTCTTTGTCGGTTGGGGGTTATATATTAGTAGTTGCTGTTTTCTATTTTTGACAGTAGGGGGCGGTTCTTATAGTTACATTTTTTTTGTTGTTTATTTACTTCGCTTACGCTGAATGAACAAAAGGAGAGCGAGGGAGAGGAGGATGAGAGGAGGCTCGATGGGTTTCTTTGCTTTTCTCACGCTCGTTTTTTTTTCTGGCCATCAAAACTAGGTTAGCCCCATCCGTGGTGAGTTAGCTGTATTGTAGCCGGGAGATACCAGGTTATCTATATATGAAAGCGATGGACTAGATTATCAGCTACGCCACGAGCTTCGCCCTTGCGCTTCATTCGCCAAACTGTACTCATTACCAAGCACGGTGCCTACTTTTAATATTAATAAAAATCGATTGCGTAGTATGGGTCTAATTCTCCCCGAGGGTACGTATGCTTGTACGAGGGACTTTTTCTTTCTTGCATTAAAAAAAAAATGCTCACCAGAGCAGTAATAAAAATGCTCACTAGAGCGTGAGCGACATTCACACGATGTAGCTCAACGTTCGATTAAAAACAAAATCGACGAGCAGCAGTAGTAGTAGTTTTAGCGGGAATGCTGAAATCGAACCCTCTGTGTGGGCGACAAAAGCCAAGGCAGGTACCGGGGGGGGAGAAGGGACGATACCTGTGACCACGGCTTCTGTCTAGAACCTGGAAAGTAAATTTAAGCTATTAATATATTTTTGAAAAAAAGAAGAAAAAAAAATGGTGCGAAAGCCTATAGAGGGATGGATACCTGGTTCTTTTGGACCCGTCGAGGCTTCGGATTGCTACAACCCCCCGCCTCGTATTGATAGTAGATCTCCGGCATGAACTTGATCACGGCCTAAAACCACTGGGTACATTATGTTTTATTTTTTTTGTCCGTCTTGGTGATATTGTCCTCGCTCACAACTGTGCGATTATTTCACGAACGTCTATCACTACACATATTACGGGGGGCCAAAGTAAACAGAGGACCTACGGCTCACACAAAAAACTATATATTTCCCGATTTTTACTAACAATATTTGGTCCTATTAACTACGGTCTCCCGTATTAGTGGTGAGGAAAACATGAATGAATACTAACTACTGCAGTCCTTCTAGGACTGGAAAACCGTTTATTACGGGGGACCATAGTAAATAGGACGAAATAGTGCTAGTAAAACTAGGTACATATATAGGTCTTTGTGTGTACCGTAGGTCCTGTTTACTATGGTCCTCCGTAATACTTAGAATTTTAGCAGATTTTCTCCAGAACGGAACCGCGGTCCTAAAAGAGGTATCTATTAATAGCACATTTCCGCTAAAATGTTTTTCTGACTGACGGGGCTCCTTAACCCAAAGTCGTCGGAATACCAAATTTTTGTTGCGAAAAATGACGTTTTTGTATACTTGGGCCATGGGATTGTTCATCATCGGGATGCATTTTGATTGTTTCTGAAGTCAGTGTTCGGGTGAGGTACGGAGCTCCTTAAGGTCATGTGAGGTGCCTCAGAAAAATTAGGGTGAGCCTCTATCACCGTAGAACGCCTCAGAGGGGGGGGATGTGATAGTGCCCTTCACCGCACCATTGTTCGTGTTAAGGTGGGGGGGGGATTTGCTCGATTGTCGGCGGCTTTTCATGTAGGGGAGGGGAGGGGAGGGGGGGGGGGGGGGGGGTGTAGTCGATAGGAGAGATGTACTCGATCTCATGCATGGCCGTAGTCGTATGACCATATACCCTCGCATCCCTACAATGCCGGGACGGAGCACGTCTCGGGTTTGCACCGACCAGGCAGACATTGCTTGCACCACGCGCGAAGCGAAACGTGAGATGTCCGGCGAGTCGCATGAAGGGTGAGCTGCGTCCTACTAAGAACCGGAGGCGGGGGGGGGGGGGGGGGGGGGGGGGGGTGTGGATGGTAACGAGGACAACGGAGATGATGGCGATGATGATGGTGCTATATGACGATAATGATGGTGCTATATGACGATAATGATGATGATGGATGATGATGACGATGATGATGATGACGATGACGATGATGATGATGATGATGATGATGATGATGATGATGATGATGATGGATGATGATGATGATGATGATGATGATGATGATGATGATGATGATGATGACGATGATGATGATGATGATGATGATGATGATGATGATGATGATGATGGTGATGATGATGATGATGATGATGATGATGATGATGATGATGATGATGATGATGATGATGATGGTGATGATGATGATGGATGATGATGGATGATGATGATGATGAT
The DNA here is from genome assembly GCA_031763025.1 of Macrocystis pyrifera. Classification (NCBI taxonomy): domain Eukaryota; class Phaeophyceae; order Laminariales; family Laminariaceae; genus Macrocystis; species Macrocystis pyrifera. The sequence goes on along the minus strand of JASSKH010000024.1, from coordinate 6,589,036 downwards.
GATGATGATGATGATGATGATGATGATGATGATGATGATGACGATGATGATGAGAGGATGATGATGATGATGATGATAAGTCATGATTATTACCAGTTAGGTATACCGGTTGTACATGTATATATATATATGTTTCCGTGGGTTTTCTTGTTTCCCTGGGTTTTCTTCAACGTTGAAGCTCATCGTGCTACGCGCACGCTGTCGGGTGGCAAGAAGGAAAATGTCAGCCGGTGGTCCTATTTCGGGGGTCCATAGTAAATAGGACCTACAGTACACGCAAAAACCTATAAATTTACCTGCTTTTACTAACAATATTTCGTCCTATTTACTATAGTCCCCCGTAATAGTTGTTACCCTCGGTCCCACCGTGGTGAGATTTTGATTTTTTTTTCGTGCAAAAATATGAGAACGAGGAATCAACCGCTCAGAGCGCAATTCGACGCGAACCGTAGCAGTGGAGACGGGGGGGGCGTATACTCATGTGCTGCTTGCCTTATAAGGCATTTGAGCATTGACCACGCATCCCTTTCGAGACGGAACACCTCCTGATAGAGACACCTCCAACCATCGGGCGTTCATTTCGTTGTTTCCATATGTATCCTGAAAACGTTTTTTTGCTAATCTTATTCCCTTCCTGCTTGGCCGCCTGTGACCACCATCTATCTCCTCTAAGGATAGCGATCGTTTTCCCCCTGCTGCTGTTTAGCTTATCAAACTCCTCCGTGTCACATTCGTCTATTTCCCTCATCTCCTCTTCTGACACATCCCGTTCCTCCTTGTACATTTCACGTTCTCCGACTACTTCGCCACACGGGCACATCTAGATTCTGTGCGTATCTACTTCCTCCTCCTCCCGGCTACTGTTGTATATCTCTTTCTTCTTCTTTCTGGCAGGCCCAGGTCACCCACACGAAATCGCAGTTTCAGGGTTTTCGCGAAGTGCATTGGGCCGTGCAAAAATACGCTCTCATTCCTGTTCCTTCGCTCAATCCCCCGTATTTCTCTGAAGTGTTTGTTCTGGTTCCACCTTGTCTCTTAGCGCTAGCCTTTCCCTTCTTTCTGTCCTGCTGTGTGACCCCGGATCCGAGTCACGGCTACGAACGAGGAGAGGAGAGAGAAGAGAAGGGCGACGACGCGAAAGGGATGGCAAAAATAAAGATATTATTACTAATACGTGAGTCCAATAAATATAATCATCATTTGATTGATTGGTTGGTCTCGTGCATGATGAGTAAACATCACTTACTTCAACTATTAGCAGCAATAACTGGCTGTTGATTGTTCGTGGCGCAGAGAGGGTGGCTCGTCGACGACGTGCGCCGTTAATGGTCACAACTACCGCCACCTCCCTCTCTAGAACTCCCTCCCTCTCCGCCGGACCGACACAGGTATGCAAGATTCCACGACCTACTATTGTACTACAGTTACTGAGATCCCAGTCACCAGTATATATTAGTAACAGATAATCCCCAGCCCAACAACATTATTATTGTCTGGATCCTGCAGATCGCAATACAGATCCCGATCCCACTGGGCAACATGATCTACATCATCATACAGATCCCATCAGGCATCATGATCTATATCATACAGATCCCACCAGGCAACATGATCTAACATCGTACAGGTCCTACCGGACAAACATGATCTACATCATGCAGATCATCACACAGATCCCACAAGGTAACATGATCTGGATTGTGCAGGTAGGTCATGACAAAGATCCTAACGGGGAACATGATCTAGAGCATACCATCCCCAGCAGGAGGAAGCATGATCTACGTAGACTATACAGACCCCACCAGGCAACATGATCTAACATCATACAGATCCCACCAGGTAACATGATCTAAGTCGTACAGATCCCACCATGAAACATGATCTACATCATACAGATCCCACTAGCAACATGACCCACATCTTACAGATCCCACCAGGAAACATGATTTATATCATCCTACAGATCCAACCAGGCAACATGATCTAACATCACACAAATCTCACCAGGCAACATGATCAACATCACACAGATCCCACCAGGCAACATGATCTACATCACACAGATCCCACCAGGAAACATGTCATAGATCAATATCATACAGATATATTGTGCAGGTCCCACTACTACACTACGACTACTCCGTACGGTAGCACTACCCTGCTCGCTCGCGTGCCTTTTTTGCGTCTCGTAAGTCATTTCTTAATGGCGAGTTGTTTATCGACAAAAAGTAATCATAAAAGTATAGACAATGGCCCTCATAAGAATAGATATTGACAACAATTTTCAGCAACCATTATGGTTATCCACAAAAAAGAATAGCGATAGGTACTGTAGGAGTTTTTCGACAAAAAAAAAACACCCTTAAGACATCCACGAAATAATCATTCATCATAATAAGCACCGAAAATAACAATACTCACACCGTGGTCATCGGCCACAACAATCATACCTGTAGTTATCGATTGAAAGTAAGTTGTCATCATAATGAACAATAGTTGACCTCCCCTTTTTTTGGTGAACTTCGAGTGAGTGCGTCGGTGCGTCATCCCCCCCCCCCCCCCCCCCCCCCTCCCACCCTTCTTGAAAAAAAGCCCACTTATCACGACCAAACCTCAGGACAAAAATTAGTGCTACAGGTACTACTATTAATACTAATTTTGCGGTACATTTGTCCTCTTATCGTACCACAGCAATATTCGGAATCTACGATGTGGACCCTGAAAATGATTATCCTCAATGTGTTACAGGCCATTCACGTTGTGGTTCTGGTTACCATCTTCCTGCGTAAAATAGTATGTATATACTGACCTGTGGCTGCTGCTGTTGCTGTTGTTGCTGTTGTTGCTGTTGCTGCAGTCGTCTGCCATCAAGAAGAAGATCGAGGGACGCTAAGTTACAAAACACGCCTCCACCGCTGCCGCAGCGAAACCCTTGGCCTGGTACCGGGGTATATCATTTCAACCTCACCATCAAGGCTTTTAGCTCGTCTTATTACTTACACGACATCATGTAAGAGCCACTGCAGAGACCACAACCGATCAATCGAACAGTTGAAACGGTCGATCAACCCAAGCGTCTCAATTTCTAACAACAAATCAATCAATCAAACAATCTTTCAAGGTCGGTCAGTTTTTTCAATCACTCAGTCAAATCAATCAGCTAAATCAAACACTCAACAATCATCGACCGATCAATCAATCGATCGATCGATCGATCGATCAATCAGTCAATAAATCAATCAATCGAACGGCAACATAACACGGAACAGCAACAACAGCAACAACAGCGAAAACAAACAACATGGGCAACAAACAATGAAAGAAAGAGCGGGAGGGGGGGGGGCGATCAAAATATCAACAGCGCACGTCGCACGGAAGCTTCCTGGAAACTTCCTCCCAATGTCTATTCATCACCATTACTGAGGCACACGCGCGCCCACACACAGCCTACTGCCCCCCCCCCCCCCCCCCCCCCCCCCCCCCCCCGGATCCAACCATTGCCTACACGCAGCCACTCTCCAATAACAAAACGAGCTGGTTAAAATAATACCGGGGATGGGTTTCCATCATTCACACAGCGTTCCGTACAGGAGGCACCAATATTAAATTACACTACCACCACGAATAGTGCTTAGTCTGCCCCCCCCCCTTGAAAAAATCGCACGGGGTGCTCGTTTGGGAGACACACGGGACGCCGGGGTGGGTTTCCATCATTCACACGGCGTGCCGAACAGGGGCACCAATATTACACGAGCACCACGGATTTTCTGAATCTACCCCCCGTGTCCCCTTCTTCCCCCCCTCCCTCCAAAAGACTGTCGCGGAAGAGTTTGCAAATTTCACTCGGGGAGCCAATCAGGGGACACCAATAGTTGATGACTCCCCCTCCCCTCCCCTCCCCTCCCGTCCGCCCCTTCCCCCCCCTCCCTTGGGAATTGTCGGGGTGGGTGTGGGTGCTCCAATTTTTTGCATGGCGTGTAGGTCATGGATCGTCAACATCATACGACCACCATGGGCTGAACTGAGTCTGCTTCACTTCATTCATCTCAGACAAAAAAAAACGTACCTTACCCCCTCCCTCCCCCAGTGCCTCCAACTACGTTCGGGGGTGGGTTTTCAGCATTCACACGGCGTACCGGCCAGGGGGAACCAACAGTATATTCACACGATCACCACGTTTATTTTTAGTCTGCTCCCCCCCCCCGCCCCCCCCCCCCCCCCTTAAAAAAAAAGGATGAAGGTGGACTTCAAAATTTCATTTCATGCGCGTGTCCTTCAGGAGACACCAATACTACACGACCCCCCTTGATATTGAGTACACCCCCCCCCCCCCCGCCTTCCCTTCCCCCCCTCCCTCCCCCCCCCCTCTCTGCCAGTAACAAAGTCGGGGGTGGGTTTCTCATCATTCACACGGCGTGCCGTGGAAGGGGACACCTGTAATATAGGACCAACGCTGGGATTTCTGAGACTGCTTCACTTCATCCTACAAAAAACACCTTAGTGGCTGGATTTACCCCCTCTCTCTCCCCTCCCCTCCTCCCCTCCTTCCTTCCTCCCCTCCTTCCTTCCTCCCCCCTCAAAACAAGTCGGGGGTGGGGTTCCGACACTCGCACGGCGTACTGCTCAGGGGACACTACTAGTACGCTACCAAGCACGGGCTTTTTTGAGTCTGCTTCAGTTCAACGTAGAATAACACCATACTCTGTCTCGATACACCCCCAGTCCCCCTCCTCTCTCCTCCTCTCCCCTCCCCTCCCCTCCCCTCCCCTCCGTCCCTCCTCTCTTCCATAAAAAAGTCGGGGGTGGGTTTCCATCGTTCGCACGGCGTACCGTTCAGGGGACACCTACCTACGTTCTGAGTCTGGTACACTTCACCGTACAGGGCGACACCTTAATTACACCCTGTAGTGCTGCAAGCCCCTTTTTTTTCTGGGCAAGCTACTTGGAAGTAGTGCAGTACCTGATGGTATTGATTTTTGCAATGGCTACAGGCTTTACGTAGGTGTCCGGGTATCAACCCATCAGGGGATCAGTGACCATGGTTTACCGCGAGACACACCGCACGCAGCCGCTCGCTATGGTGATAACCCTCTGGCGTAGCGGCCACTGCTCCCCTAGGAGGTGAAAAAAACAAAGTTGCGTTTCGCGTGCGCAACTTCTGTAACCGTCACTCGTTTCATTGGTGCTGCTCTGGGCTTAAATGTGAGGACCGTTTGGGCATCCTGTATTACACCGCGATTGTCCTCGCATTTTTCGCCTAGAGAGATATTCGTGATACGAAAAAAAAGAACGTACCCCGGTAAGTAGATATCTCGGGAGAAACTCACACGCTCACAAGACTCAACAACAACAAAAAAAACGACGTGTCTTTTTTATATTTTTTTCAAGGGTTCAAACGAAACGAGACGAAACGAAACAAGACAAAATCGTTCCGTCCAGCAATTTTCTCTGTCGAAAACAAAATCAAGTACAAAACCCCCTTCCAAAACTTGAAAAAAAAAACAAAAACAAAGAGAGAAGTTTTGGCGGGGGGGGGGGGGGGGGTTTCCCCCCGTCCCCCCGCCGCTCCCCTCGTTTTTGATATTTTTTTACGGGGTGGGCCCTTGAACTTCCCCCGGATCTCCTGCGTTGAATCCGCGCCGCATGGCCAAGAGCGCCTGCACTGATTGGTCAACCTAGTCGATCCGGGACGGGGGCGGCGGGAACGCGAGAGGCGAGAAACAGATTTTTCGTGAGCTTATCATTCGCGAAAAAAAAAAAAACAGTGGCTGTTTGAGAAAATGAAGTGAGCGGTGGAAGGTGCGATGGGATAGGGTGGGGTGGAGGGGGTGGTGACGGGAAGGCTTGTAGAGACGCAGCCACGTTTTACGGGACGTAATGTTTGAAACGAGCTCGAGACAAATTTTGAGGGGTTAGCAAAAGAGTTAACCGAGGAGAGCTATCAAGTCTGCTCTACTCTACGTGCTCCATGGCAAGATCGGGAAGCTCCGTTTCACATGCAAAAAAGCATGGCAAGCGCCTTCTCTGGACTTGCAACCCCCTCACCCTCACCTCCACAGGCATGGCCGAGTCACTGTCCCCGTCATCCAACTGCATCGGCTGCTGCTGCTGCTGCTGCTGCTGCTGCTGCTGCTGCTGCTGCTGCATCTGCATCTGCATCTGCTGCATCTGCTGCTGCTGCTGCTGCTGCCGTTGCTGCTGCTGCTGCTGCTGCCGCCGGCGCCGCAGCTGCAGCTGCCGCCGCCGCAGCAGCAGCACCTTCTGCTCCTGCTCCTCCCTCCGCACAACCTGCTGGTGGTGTTGCAGCCTCGCGCGCTGTAGCTTGCTGTGGACGCCGCCGGACAACTCCCCGCCACCACGTTCTCCCCCCCCCTCCGGTGTCGTAGTCTTCATCATCATCACCGCCACCATTGTCACCATCAGAGACGTCCATGCCGCCACCGCTCATCACCCCCCCCCCACTCATGACCCCCCCCGCCACCACCGCCACTGCCGGCACCACCACCACGACCACGACCACTTCCGACGCTTCCACACCCGCTTCTGCCGCTGCCGATACTACCCGATATCGGACTGCCAGAGACAGGGCTGCCAGAGCCAGGGCTGCCAGAGCCAGGGCTGCCAAAGTCAGGGCTGCCAGAGCCGAGGCTTCCGGAACCACCGCTGCCGCTACCGCTGCGGCTCATGCCGCCGCAGCCGCCGCGGCCGCGGCCGCGGCCGCCACCGCCGCTGCTGCTGTCGCTGCTGCCCACCTCCTCCACGCAAGTTCCGTACTCGTGGACGTCCGCGAGCTGTTCCGCGAGCGGGTCGGGGAGCCGTTTCAAGAACCGTGCTTCCGCGAGCGGCGGATTCGGGAGCGGGTCTTCGATCGTCATCTCTTTGAAGGGGCAGTTCAGCTCCGTGTTGAGCGAGTGCTTCCGGTCGTGGTGCGCGCGGCGCTTCTCGTCGCCCCCTCCCCGCTCCCCGCTCCCGCCCCCGCCCCTGCCACCGCCTCTATCCCCGCGTCCCCCCGCGGGGGAAGGGGGAGGGTTGAACGCGGAGCGGATGCCGTAGGTACCATCCGCACCGATGACCTGGTGGTGGTGGTGGTGGTGGTGGTGGTGGTGGTGCTGGCGTTGGTGAGGGGGAGGGGTGGTGAGGGTGGTGGGGGTGGTGGTGGTGGTGGGGGTGGTGGTGGCGGCATTATTGTTGTGGGCGGATACGTTGCGGGGAAAGTGGGCGTGGGGGGGTTTAGTTCGGAGGTGGACTCGAAGCTGCTGCTGCTTGTGGCGCCGGGGGAGGACAGGCGGAGCTGGAATTGGCGGGAGGCGGCCGCCGAGACGTAGCTGTACGGTTTCTGGTCGGTTTGAGGGCCTCCCCCCGCCCCTCCTGCCCTCACGGGGGAGGATGACGACGACGAGGACGAGAGCGCTCCCGCTGCTGATGATGCTGATGCCGATCCTTCTCCTGCGGAGGACGATGGAGATGATCGTGCTGCTGGTTGTGCCGCTGGTCCTCCTGCCCCTCCTCCGCCTCCTCCTCCTCCTCCTGAGGGTGCTGATGGTGTCGCGGTTGCGTATGCCGGGTCACCTCCACGTGGTCGCTGCGGCGAGAGCTGCTGCTGTTGGTGGTGTTGGCGGTGGTGCTGCTGATGGTGATGAAGCTGCCGAGCGAGTCCCTGCTGCTGCTGCTGCTGCTGCTGCTTCTGCCGCTGCTGCTCGTTCCACTGCTCCTGGTTCTGCTGCTGTTGGCGCAGCCGCTGCTGCTGACGCTCCCGCTGCTCCCGCTGGCGTTGCTGAACCTGCTCTTGCGAGAACGGGGGAGGCCGTGGGGCGTCCACCGCCAGCTCCTCGGGACACGCGCCGTCCAAAGGCCTCACCTGATTTTCGAGTTCGAAGAAAGCGGACCGATCAAAAACTGAAAAATTGTGCTCTTTTGAGAACCCCCAGAGATATTGTAGCCAGAAAAAGCAACCGAAACGAAGTTTAAGGTGCATCATTTTCGGGGGGGGGACCGCCCAAGACATATACGAGGTAGCGAGCAAAATGAAATTGATTTTTTTCTTTTTTATTCTTCACCGCCAGAGATACGTCGCGAGGAGAAAATGAAAACAATACGAAAGATAAATCAGTGCGAAGCACAATATTATCGAAATTTCACTTGTGAAACCGACGGAATTACTCATGTTTCTCTATCGAGGTGTGAAACCCTTAGGCTATAGCCGCCTGCGCACCTTAGGTCCCGGCTTTTGCTTCAAGCTGAACTCGCAGGGCAGACCCTTACGGCTGCACATTGTGCACGGCATGCTTCCGCTGCATTTCACCTGTTTCGCCGCGAGAAGCGCGCATACAGCACATACAGCACATCACAAGTATCACGTACGGCACATACAGCCCATACATCATATTCAAGACATGCAGCACGTACAACACCTAAAGCGCATACAGCGCATACAGCGCATACAGCGCATACAGCGCATACAGCGCATACATCACATACAACTGTGATATGATATAGTATCGGGAAAGGCACAAATCTCACATATAGCACATGCAACAAATACATCACATAAATCAAATAAATCAGATACAGCGCATACAGCGCATACAACACATACAGCGCATACAACGCATACAACACATACAGCGCGTACAACTGTGATATGATATAGTATCGGGAAAGGCACAAATCTCACACATAGCACTTGCAACAAATACATAACATAAATCACATAAATTACGTACAGCACATACAGCGCATACAGCGCATACAGCGCATACAGCGCATACAACGCATACAACACATACAGCACATACAACTGTGATATGATATAGTATCGGAAAGGCACAAATCTCACACATAGCACTTGCAACAAATACATAACATAAATCACATAAATTACGTACAGCGCATGCAACGCATACAGCGCATGCAGCGCATACAGCACATGCAGCCCATACAGCGCATACGACGCATACAGCACATAGAGCACACGCAGCCTGTTTCTTGTTCTTGCTGTCCTGTACTGCTGTATATCGTGCAAATTCAACGCCGCAGGAATATGCTTGCTACAAACCTTTTTCTTGACACAGTAGTCGCAGTTGCGGCGGAGATCGTCAGAGCTGCGACGGAGTCCGATGGGCATCATGACGGACGACGGACTGTCACACCCCACATGACCTCCCGGTAGCTGAAACAACAACAACAACAACAAGATGTTGGTACACACAGTGGGAGGAGGAGGGAAATTACGATATTGCGGACGGCCATCGTCGAAAAAAGAAAAGGGAAACTATTAATACGAAGTTACAGAACGTGGACGCATCGTCGAAAAGAGAAAAACGAAGAAAAAGAAGAACGAAGAAAAAAAAACAGACCGGGTATATTTGTAGCCTTCCTGAGTTACGGCAATAAAAATTGGGAGATTCAGTGTTAACTGTCGCGAATAAAATTGCTCGGTTTGTTGAGGCCATTCCTAACGAACAACCACAATACAAAACTGGTGACTTATCCTGGAGAAAAAAAAAAAAAATGTGGTACAGCGTCGCTTCAAAAGTGCTCGTATCAACACCGAGAACCGTGAACACTACTCGTACTATTACGGGGGTCCATAGTTAATAGGACCTATGTTGTAGATAAAAACCTATATATTTACGTATTTTTACTAACAAAATTTGGTCCCATTAACTATGGACCCCCGTAATGGTACAGCATACATACGTCGTGATTGGAACTCATGATGGGCGCGCATAGTAAATAGGACCAAATATTGTTAGTAAAAGTAGGAAAATATACAGGTTTTCGTGCGTGCCGTAGGTCCTATTTTCTATGGTCCCCCGCAATAGTATACGAGTGTGTTACCCCTTCCGTAATAATGCGAGTTGCTATATTATATATGTACATACAGTGCCAAAAAAAGGTACTGCACCCCTTTCGGAGTAGCTAAAGCGACCGGCCTACCGACCGACTGACCGACGGACCGACCGACAGACCGATCGACCGACTGACGGACGGACGGACGGACCGATCGACCGACCGACCGAACCGTGATCCAACGCCCACAACAAGTGGACGTCAGTTACAGGGTACCCCTGCTGCGGGAGTCGTTCGTATATTTCATACGAAGCAACAACTTCGTACGTTCACTCCCCCCCCCTCCTCCCTATATTATATATAGGTTGGGTTGGCGTCGGTTGGCAACCAAAACATGCCGCTCACTACGGGAGCTAGACAACCAGGGTACCGTTTTTTCTTCTTTTTTTGGCGGTCAGTCACAGCTGGCGATCGAGTTGTAGATCGTTTGTGCGGGGTGGAGAACCTTCACTCCGCACCAGGAGAATGATCGTAGCACGTAGTGTTCAAGGTAAGGCACCCAAGAGGCAGTTACATATTTTACCCACTGCTGTCTCTGGAAGTGGCCACACAGGAAAATAAAAATAGCCCATTTGCGCTGTCATCCACATGCAAGTCCGCCGCGCAAGCGGTTCTTAGTAGGATGCAGCCCATCCTTCATGCGACTCGCCCAACACCTCACGGCGCTTCGCGCTTGGTGCAAGCAATGTCTACCCGGTCGGTGAAAACCCGACGTGCTCCGTCCCGGCATTGTAGGGATGAGAGAGTCCATGGTCATACGACTACGGCCATGCATGATATCGAGTATAACCCCCCCTCCCCCCCCCCTCCCTCCTCCCTCCCTCCGCCGAAGTTTAACCCTTAACCCCCGGGTATACTAACCCCTTCAGCGAAAAATTACTTGAAAATAGAATGGGTTTAAATACCATCCGGTTGCCCACCTGGTGCTGGTAGGAGTGACGCTCGACCAAAACCGGGGAGCTGGCCCTCCTGTGTTCCATCTTGCAAGGCCTGGTGACCCCGTCTTCTCCCGGGCGGCATGTTGTCGCTGAGAACGGTGGCAGGAGGGAGGTCATCGTCGCAGCACAAAACACAAAACACACACGCGCACACACAAACAAAAAATTGGAAACGGGGTGTGTGATTACGTAAAGAGGTCGGTAGTATTCTTAGCGTCCGCACTTCAGAAATCGGTTGGGTGTTCAGAAGTTGGGAGTTCATAATTTTTTGCAAGGCTTGTTCACGGGTCGGGTCAAACCGCGCGGCTCAGGTTCGGGTCGGGTCGGGTAAGAGTGACCCGACCCGATCCGTGAGAGTTTAACAACCTTCCGAGCCGACCCGAGTCGACCCGAGCCGAGCCGACCCGAGCCGACCCGAGCCGAGCCGAGCCGAGCCGACCCGAGCCGAGCCGACCCGATCCGAGCCGAGCCGACCCGAGTCGAGCCGACCCGAGCCGACCCGAGCCGACCCGCACCGAGCCGCGGCGACCCGACCCAACCCGAGCCGACCCGACCCGGCCCGACCCGATCCGTGAGATGTTAAAACGTTCCCGACCTAACCCACGGGTCGAGTGGGTCACGACTCGTGAAGAGTTCAGAAATTGGGAGTTCATAACGTGGGGAGTTCCAAAGAGTGGGAGTTGCTATTTTTTTGGCTCCGATTTTTGAACGAAACGTTGACATATCTACCTCGTCTTTTTATTGACGGGGGAACGGGGTGAGGCGAACACACAGGTAGATAATAGAATAACCTACCGTACAGTGGTGTGTAAAACGTGTGTACGGTTACTTAGTCGTGAGTTATGATTTCTGTGCCCCCCCCCCCCCCCCCCCCCCCCATGATAATGAGTACACCCCCCCCCCCCCCCCCCCCCCCCCCCCCCCCGCTCCCGGTAATATCCGTTCTAGAACTGCAGTCCCATTTCGGGAAAACATTGCTTGAACATTAGGGACCGACTGCCGTCCTACAAAGAGCTGAAGACGTACTGTAGGACAACTGTTGCCTGACGTACTAGATTGAAGCCAGGCGGTGTAGGGATTAGGAACGCGGCAGTTCAGGACCTCTTGTTACATCATGGCAGGTATATTTCTACTGGTACCGTAGAGAGCGTTGAAATCGCACACAGGGGGGGGGGGGGGGGGGGGGGGGGGGGGGGGGGGGGGAGCGATCGTTTTCTTGTTTTCGCTCGATTTTTTCTAGAACGGAAGTAAGGTTTGTCAAGAAAAAAAAACGAACAAAAGAAAGGTGTTTTTTTTTCGGGGGGGAATAAAAAAAATGAAAATCGGGTCGGCGGAGATAGCCGTCCGAAATTACAAAATGTTCGAACGTTTAGCATCTCCGAAAAAACGATCGCATCCCCCTGTGCAAAGCTCAACTATAGGCTTAACGAGAACAAACCAATAACAACCCCCTCCCCCCCCCCCCTCCCCCGCTTACCCCCCCCCCCCCCCCCGCGGCCGCCCTCCTTACCTCCTGCGTCGCCGAAGAACGCCCGACGAGCCTCATCTTCCCCCCGTCCGCACACTCCTCTGCTTGCGGCCGAGTTGGCCGCGGCGGCGGCGGCGAGACAGTGCGGGGATCCCAGGGGAAAGTGAGAGCTCTTCACTTTTTTTAGAGGCGAAACCGGACCAGATTCTCCGTGAAAAGAGGCCCTTCCACCTGAAGCGACGCTGTCGGCTCTGAGGGGAGTAAAGTTAATGGGAAAAAAAGAGGTGGTGGTGGAGGCGGTATTGTGGAGGGGGGGGGGGGAAGGGTGAGGGGGGGTGGGGGGAGTGAGGGGGATGGGGTGGGGATAGAGGGTGGGGAATGGGAGGTTGGGGGGGGCGGGGGGGGGGGGGGGGGTACTCATTTGTTGCTTGCCCAAGTCATTCGATCATTAACCGCGCATCCCTTTCAAAGCGGAGAGGGGGGTTGCCAGAAGCAGGTTATCCGGGAAAGGGTTTGCCAGTACTATTACTACGGGGGACCATAGTAAATAGGACCTACGGTACACACAAAAACCTATACATTTTACCTAATTTTACTGACAATATTTGGTCCTATTTACTATGGCCCCCCGTAATAGCGCTGTGTCGGCTGTCAGGGCGATGGGAACTGTATATGAGGTGGTGTGGCGAAAGAGTTGTATGTGGGGGAACGAATCGCCGCGAAAAATCAGCGAGCAGAACCGGATTCTCCGTGAAAACGTGTTTGCTACCTGGGAAATGGTATTAACAGTCCTGCAGAGTTCATGGGGAGGAAAAGTTGAGGTGGTCGCGGAGGCGGTATCGGGGAGGGGGGGGAGAGGAAGAGTACCCGGGAATTCGGCAAACCGTACGTACAATGTACCACCCTGTCCTGAAAAGAAGGGATCGTTTGCATTGAATATCAACATACAAACGGCATCTATATTCAAGGACAGAGTGACACCTGGTACAAGGTACGTACGAGCTGTGTTTTTTTGTGTGCGAAAGCTGTTTCTTTCGATAGCCAGAGTGAAAGGAAGGATCACAGACCGACAGCAATGGAGACAAAAAAAAAATAATCAAGAAGCGCCAAAAATCGGAACAACAAAAAAAAAAACAGATCAATGGTATATACTCTGGTATACGACGCGTTCTACGATTTAGGTATTACGGGGGTCCATAGTTAATAGGACCTATGGCATACCTAAAAACCTATATATTTACCTATTTTCACTGACAATATTTGGTCCTATTTACTATGGACCCCCGTAATAGCACATTTCCGCTATAATGTTTTCTGAATGACGGGGTTCCTTAACTCAAAATCGCCGAAACGCCAATCTTGCTTAGGAAAATGACGTTTTTGTAATGTTGGGCCATGGGAATATTAGTCGGCATGCAATTCGATTTTTGCTGGAGTCAGTTTTCCGTGAGGTATGGAGCTCCTTAAGGTCAGGTGAGGAGCCTCAGAAAATTTAGGGTAAACCTCTACCGTAAAAAGCCCCATACGCATACGGAGTATATCACCACCTCCGGCATCAGATCAACGCCCCCCCCCCCCCCCCCCCCCCCCCCCCCCCCCCCCCCCACCAACGTCCTCGACAGAGAAAATACTGACAGACGACGTCGGGTGATACGATATACCTACTTTTACCTACAATATTTGGTCCTATTTACTATGGTCCCCCCCGTAACAGTTCAACATGGGGGTGTCCCTCACCTTTCGTTTTTTGGGCCGCCTCCCGACTTGAGGAGCTCCTCACTATATTATTACGGGGGACATATAGTAAGTAGGACCTACGGTACACACAAAAAACCATATATTTCCCCATTATTGCCGACACTATTTGGTCCTATTTACTATGCCCCCCCCCGTAATAGTGAATAGAACCAAATATTGCTAGTAAAAATAGGTAAATATATAGGTGTTTGTGTGTACCGTGGGTCCTGTTTGCTGTGTTCCCCGGTAATATTACGGGGGACCGTAGTTAACAGGACCAAATATTGTTAGTAAAAATAGGTAAATATATAGGTGCTTGTGTGTACCATAGGTCCTATTTACTGTGGTCCCCCCGTAATAGTATGTCACCCTGAAAACCCTTTTAGGACCGCAGTATACAGTTCCTGAGTGGTTCGTCCCCGAAACACGACTGACTGCAGTTTGCCCTCAAAAGGCACGAGATTACGGGGGGCCATAGTTAAGAGGACCAAATATTGTTAGTAAAAATAGTTAACTATATATTTTTTTATGTATAGCATAGGTCCTGTTAACTATGGACCCCCGTAATAGCGCTTGCTCCCCCGACGACTTTTTCGGTACGGAGTTGCTCGGTTAAGGAGGGGGGAGAGCGACCGCAGTTCCGATTTATTTATTTTTCGCGAGAAGAGAATAATATGTCACGATCCCTATTTTTTACCAATAGGTAACTATGTAGGTTTTTGTGCGTGTACCGTAGGTCCTGTTTTACTATGGTCCCCCGTAATAGATACCAAGCACTTTTTTATTTTCATTCACAGTTTTAGCACTGCAGTAGTCCCGTTTCTGGGACAAACTACTTGGAATTAGACTGGTCTATCCCCCAAAACGGGACTGCAGTGCTAAAAGGGTCGACCCTGAGTGGTACCACGTGTCAGCACCGTTCGAACCCACCCACATACCCCCCCCCCCCCGAAAAGAAAACAATAATAAATTTTCTCACCCAGAAGATGAAGGCTGGTGGAAAGACTTCGGCGAGGACAAATGATACGAAGGACAGGCGGCAGACGTGTCTCTCGTCGACGGAACCGCAACTTCCCCCCGGCTGACGCCGCCACCGCCGCCGCCGACATCAACTCCCGCGGTAACCATCTCCGTAAATGCTCGGACTCCAGAATTCCTGCTTTCCGCTGACCTCCCGGGCTTCATCGCCGTAGATAGCATGGTGAGGAGTTCAGTCTGGTTGGCGTTTCTCGATCCCACGCCGCTGCTGCTGGTGCTGCTGGTTCCAGGTCCGGGTGCGGTCGCGCGCCCCGCCCCCAGTCCCGGTCCCGGTCCCGCCCCAGGAGGTGTCGTGAGTACTTCGTTTGTGGCCTCTGCAGCAGCAGCAGCTGCTGCTGCTGTTGCTGCCGTCGTGGTTGGTCTACCGGAGGACTGGAAGAGGCGTACCCCCCCGCGGGAGGTAGGGGGGAGGTTTGGGGAGGTGCAGGTGTGGTCGAAGCCCCGCGGTACTCGTCGATTGCTGGTATTGTTGTGATTGTTGTCGTTGTTATTGGAGGCTGGAGGAGCTTTAAGGTGGTGGTGGTGGTGGTGGTGGTTGTTGTTGCGGTTGCCTTGTTGACCAGCAAGGGAGGGAGGGAGGGAGGGGGGGACGGAGGGACGGAGGGGCGAAGGGAGGGGAGGGAAAGAGTGATTGGTTCGGCGCGACGCGGAAGACAGCTTGATAGGTACGTTAAACATCCGGCACAGAGCGTCAGTTTATTTTGTGTATGCGTATGATAACGTAGTCTGTGCTCGAGAAAACAACGAGGGGGCTTTCGACAATGTCACGTTTGCCTTCCACACCAACGCTGTTTCCTCGTAATTACCACAGACATTAGTATCAACAAAGGACGCCTATGATATATATCTAGCCAGCAGCATAACTACCTACCAGGCACTTCCGGCTTAACTCCGAAGTACTCCCTCGCTCGTAATATACTACCTTTATAGCATTGGCGTGGGATAACGTCCGCGGAATATCGGCAGACATACTGTAGGTACCCCCCTCTTGCCGCACCGTGCGCTGTTGTTATGACCCACCCGCCCAACCCGGCGTAGGATACGTCCGTTAACGATTCCTGCTGCACATAGCGGTTTCTTTCATAAGATTCAGCCACAAGATTCAGAGTCTAATAATAGTTCAATCTATGGGCCAGTTGAGTTTCAACGTTAGCAAAATCCAAGGTAGTGGCCGCCGAGATCACTGCGTAAAAAAACGAAAATATTTTCGTTACCACTCCGGCGTTAAAAACACTACTCGGCGTACATACGTACCTGGTACCTGTTACCTGGTACTACCGCTGTATGAGCTGTATGCTCCCAAGCAGCGTACGTCTGGAAGAGCAGTGTTGGCCGTTACGAGAAGGGGGCGTGACCCTCGGGGATTGCGTTGTCGCTATTATTGGATACCACGCCAAAAAAAAAAAAAACGCGACACTGGCTGCACTGCTGCTACTGCTGCGATAATAGTATTAAGGCAACAATGGTGTGATGTGCCGAATATTTCCGTTCGAGACAACACACGAAACGAAAGCGGTGTGGGTGTGTGTGTGTGTTGAATTTTTTCTCACCGGAGTCCCACGACGAGCTCGGGAAAGTCGTCTTGGGGTCCGCGATATCGTAGTTGGTGTTCATCTGGAAGCACGCCGCCGTGGTGTGAGGGGGGTGGGGGGAAGCTTTGGGTCAGAGTGTACATTGGTTATCTTGACACGAGGTGTCCTGGTTCTCGTCGCTCGCTCGATCACTCGCTCGTGACACCGATACTTTTTTTTTTTTCAATGTACGTAAAACGTAACATCTCGTTGACCAATGCTAACTGAATAGATAGCACGAGTATTTGTGCCATTTCTCACGAGGCGAGCAAGCGAACGAAAAACCTCACACGGCCAGGCCCATCGCCTGATAACTCCCCCCGCCTCGCGGCAGTGTTCCAGCGAGCGCTGCGTATACACGGCGAACACGATAACCCATCGCTCTCCTATGTTACTTCTTCTTCTGTACTCATCCCGCTCGAATCCTGGTGCCCTAGAACCTGGGAAGGGAGAGATTGGTCCGGAACTGTTTTCTTTCGTGCCTGTATATACAAGTGGCGCAAACTGCTTTTTTTTATATACGATGTGTCCAGGTTTTTTACGAGGTGGGTGTTCCACCAGAACATCGCCAACGAACAACGCGGACGATACGAATGCGCGCAACTCTCACAAGCGTACCGACACCCAACCAAAAACATGCATCTGTCTGAACACAGGAGACTCTTGGTGGGGGCAGTGTGTTCGCCCCGCTCTTTTTCTCGCTGACCTCTTGAAATCGGGCCCCGCGCTTGGTCCCGGCAGTATGTTCGTTATGCCGAACGCCAGCTGACATCGCCGCGCGGTGATGATGCCCGCCGACTCTGATCCCCTCGTCTCGTACTTCTTCCATCGCCGCGAAGAAAAAAAAGCGGAACGTCTCGCTGAAGAAGGAAAGCTTAAGCTTTCTCTGTTTCCGTCAGCAGAATGCTCTCTTCCCTCCTGTCGTACGAGTAAACTGCCGCTGCCGCTGCTGCTGCTGCTGCTGCTGCTGCTGCTGCTGCCTCTCTCAGAAGTTGTGATGAGCCGAAGATAGCGAACGAACAAAACTCTACTGATGCTGCTGCTGCTTGCTGGTTTGGTTCAATGATCAGGCTGCTTGTCGCTGTTTTGACGATCGATAGAATGTGCTGCGATGGTGGTGGTCGACGAACGCGAGAGGTAGGTGGGTGTACGATACCACAGGTAGATAGCGACAACCACACAAGCTCTCAGATGAACTGGTGTGGTGCCCCCCCCTCTCCCTGTCTTGAGTCCCCGTTGATATGGCTGGCCTTCGGTCCGGCGGCTGAAGCGTAGTGTGCTCGCTCGCGATAAATGCGTCTGGCTGGACTCGACATACGACACGAGATTCGAGCAGCAAACAAAAGCGAGGGTTCATTTTTTTTCGCTACGCATTAACCCGAAAACTCGCACGCGCGGCGGCGGTTTCACCCGATTTTGTTTCGTTTCGGAAGGATTATTTTTTTTTTCAGAGATTGCGCCGCATTCGGGACTGTCGAGAATTTCGTTGGTGCGAGGTAGGTATTGTAGATAGAAACGCACCTATTGTTCTTTTCAGGCTGCGTGTGATACAGGTATACTTTGATCGAGCGTGGTACGGGGTGTAAATCCTCGTGAAGGGCATACATACATAAGTCAGCGACTCTGCGAGTGACAGCACCAGAGTCGTCAGGACGGTGGGACCCGGCCAGCCGGCGAGTATAATTTTAGGATTTGACTTGCATATCGTTGATGTGGGTTCTTGTTCT
This sequence comes from Macrocystis pyrifera, assembly GCA_031763025.1. NCBI lineage: Eukaryota > Phaeophyceae > Laminariales > Laminariaceae > Macrocystis > Macrocystis pyrifera. The sequence continues at coordinate 6,570,705 of JASSKH010000024.1, read as the reverse complement.
TGTGACGATGCTCCCCTGTCGAGATTCTTTGCAATCCGAGAGAGTCTCCTCGTCATCATACCAAGCAGCTGCCCTCTGCCCTCTGCCCTCTGCCCTCTGCCCTCTGCCCTCTGCCCTCTGCCCTCTGCCCTCTGCCCTCTGCCCTCTGCCCGCTGCCCCTCTACCCTCTACCCTGTGCCCTCTGCCCTCTACCCCCTGAACATCATGGACGTATTCCCCCGCCCGCCTCGCATCATGTTCAGGGGCACGTGCTACTGCTGTGCTCGTATATCCTACAAGGTCAGAGCCCGAACTTGTACATGCAAACGACCATCGGTACGTAGGATTTTAGTATGTTGCACGTGACACATACAAACGACATGCAACATGACACACACGAACAAATAATGACAAACACCTCTTTGGAGGTCTGATACGAGCAAGGAAGGAAGTAGTTCGGAGCGCGTTGTAGTCCCTTTTTTGCTTTCTTCTTGGTGGTTGGGCCGCTCTCAGGGGAGAGCGCGCGCAGATCGGATTCCCTGGAGAATACACTGTAGGCCGTACCACCCTGAGCTGCAGCCGAGGATCTTTTTTGGTTGTCAAATATATTTCAAATTTCCATACGAGTACGACTTCCTTTTGACCGATTGCTGTTCGAATCCATCTCTTCCGTTACGTTTCTCTCTCGGTCCGGGTAGTTAAACAGACAGCTTGACCAATTAAAAACGTATACACACCCGCCCCCCTCCGCTGTGCATTTCGGACTGCTAACTTTCGGGAGATTTTGGTGTAAAATGTTATCCCTTTTTAGGACTGCAGTCATTCCCATTTTTTGGGACAAACCACTCTAATTCCAAGTAGTTTGTCCCAAAACGGGACTGCGGTAGTACTAGAATGGATATCGTCATAAGCCCGCGTTTCTGGAATCTTATTTTTTCAAATCACATAAACGCGACTTCCCCGCCGCGGAACCCCTCGTGGAAGCGTTATACTTGAAAAAATCAAATTTAAGCTTTTAACAACCTTGCACCCTGCAGGGAGGGGGCGAGATTCCAGATTCCAGATTCCGATAGGCTAATATTATGAACAGTACGCACATCGGACAAATCGGATACAAGTGTGGGTGCCCGGTGTTAGGGTCATTTATATCGGAGAGTTTTTTTTTCCCGTAATGTCTATGTTTTTTTTTTGGCGCAATTTTTTTAATCTTCCGGGTTTTCTTGATTTTTTCTTCCGAATATGTGAAATTTAACAAAAATGTTTTTTTTTTGCTTCTGGACAATGTCACGAATAGTGACAGAACGCCTCGGTATATTGATACATATCTCCAAATATTTCCAAACTTTGGAAATTCTGGAAAAAAAAGCTCTCCCACAAGAATGAACCTTAACTCTTTTAAGGCAAACTACGGTCCCGTTTTGGGGACAAACTACTTGAAATTTATTTGAATTGTCCCCAAAACGGGACTACTGCAGTACTAAAAAGGTTCAAATTGGTGTCCAGACTCAATATCTCATTTTTTTTTTTTTCCGACCTTGATTCTATCGCTCTATTGTATAGGCTTTAGAGTTGTGGTCCCACTGCTTTTGAGCCGTGTTTCTTGAGCAATCTTTCTCATCGTTCATCGTGACGATTTTGAGCCAGTTTTTCTTTTTAACATGATGTTCCTCAACTGCGAGCGCCCACTGCAACGTATCGCCGATTGCCGCTTCATGATCTAGATCTTTCAGCAGAGCATAGATATACACGGTAGATGTACGTATGATCTGTACTGGTACGTACATGATCTGGCTCTTGTTGACGGGTGGGAGACAAGTGTGTATGACATATATCTGCATGATCTACACACAGCAGAACACGTTTTCTGGGTTGGATCTGTACTGCATATATACACAAATCTTGCTCTATACATCTCATAACGGCAGGTTAGGATCTATCTGTAGATGATCTATCTGATCTATCTGACCTATCTGTCCCACTTGTGTAATGCTTCCAACAACTCAAAACCCGTACGGAATACTACAGTAGATATACCTCCTGCGAGATGTGCTACTACTCCATCACACTCCTGACTCCGATTCTCCTGGCAGCCGAACCCCTTCAGCTGCAATAACGGTCAAGTCCTCCTCCCCAAGCACCTCCCCAAGCACCGCCTTGTCGAAGAAGAAATCGAACGGCGGTCGTCCGCTTGTCCACATCAGAAATGGCTAGTTCGCAACTGCTGCGCGAATGTACCGTGTTTTGCAACGCGCCGAAGGGTGTGGCGGTGTATACATTGCACATTATCCCCTTTGCCGAAGCAACTACGAACGAGTGTGTGACCTAAACCGTTCCTTGTTTTTTGTTTTCAAGTATCGAGGTCTCAGTTTTTTTTTCTTTGTAGTTTCTGCAACCCTTAAGACACAACAACGCCCAAAATCTACGGCTACTGACTACCAGTATATTCTACACTACCAGCCCTCTGATGAAAAGGCACGCCATAAGAAAGAGCCGCACAAGAATAAAATAAACTCAGCCTCCGACAAGCAAGTCGGGATCGGAGCTACGTATGCCAAATTTAGAATTTTTCGTAGTGGAACACACCCTCTCTCAAACAATAAATCTAGCACTGGCGTTTATCTCGGTTGCGTGCTGTGAATAGAGAGCCGTCGCTGTACCGGTGTTAACTGCTACTTTTAGCAGTACTTTTAACAGTAAACTGCGTACGTATTGTTCCTTCGATTTAAAACCCGGAATAATTTGTAGACAGCTCTCTACTAAAACCCTACACATCCCGAAAAATGTGCGATCGAAATATCACACCAAGCTTGCAAATATGAGTTCTGAGTAAATTTTCGGTCCCACAGCCTCGTTTTTTTTTTTCTACCTTTTCTCTTCATAATAGGTACCACCTCTCCCAGTTGCTGCCTACCCAGCAGGGCCAGCAATATGGAGGTATTATGATGGCTGCACGTTTACCGCCTCCTTTAATCCACCGGGGGGGGACGACCCGTCGTGAAATTACAGTAGAAGCCGCACCTTGCGAAAACAAAAACAACAACTAACTCTTGTCGTGCAAAAAAAAAAAAAACACCAAAAGCAGGAAAGATCGTATGATAGCAAGCAGCAACACAGCCCTTCATCCATGGCTCGGAGGCCCTTCCTGCACCAACATGCATGCTGCTTTCTGCCTTTTCGCTCTCTCCCTGATATTCCACTTCCTTGGTTGTACGTGGCGCAGGCTTTCCTCCCCTTCCTGGCAGTGAACACAGCAAAAAAACACAGTAGTCCGCGCACAAGGCACAAGGCCAACGCAAGCTTCGCTTCCCGTGGTTTCCCGCGGGAATTCCCGCGGTTCCCGACGGCTTGGCACACCACTTCCCACTCCTTCACACGCGGCTTCTTCACCGCCGCAGCCTGCACACGACACAAGGGCAACGAAAGCTTCGCTTCACCCAGTTCCCCGCGGGATTTCCCACGGCTTCCCACGGCCTTTGCTTAAGGTCGACGAAAAGGGTCGCTTCCCGCGGTTTTTCCTCGAGATTTCCCGCAGGATTTTCCGAAGTTTCCCGCGGGTTCTCACGGGTTCGCGCACTCGCTCCCACGGCTTTGCACACGGTTTGTCACGGGCTCGCACGCGGCTCATCTCGGGGCGCGCGCACGTGACTTACCACGGGCTCGCACCCGCGGCTTCCGACGGATTCCCACAGACGGCTTCCCACGGTTCCCGCGCGGGTTTTCATACGAGTTTCCACGCGGATCTCCCGGCTCAGCACGAGGGTTCCCCTGGCCTCGCACGCCGGATTCACACGCCGTTGCGCGCGGGGGAGTTCTCGCGGGATTCGGGGTCACAATGGTTGTACGGGTTCCCAGACGCGTTTTCACGAGGGTTCCCACGGGTAAGCACGCGGATTCACGCGCGGGGTCCCGGGTTCCCACCCTGGTTTGCGCGTGATTAATCACGCGCGGGTTCCCGCAGGTTCCCGCGCGGGGTTCACCCCACCCGGGTTTGCACGGGTTCCCCATGGCTTTGACGCGGCTCGATCGCTGAGGCCACGCGACGCGCAAGGCGACAACGACGTCCCACTAACTGATGATGCACCACTGTATAACCAGACTCGGGGAGGAAATCATCCGAGTCCCAATCCGAGTCCGAACCACAATCTGACTGCGAATCGGAAATTTATTCCGAATCAAAGGGAGAACTCGAGACAGCAGGGTAATAATCTGGATCAGAAGGATAATCTCAATCTGAATCGGCATCCCGATCAGCATGATAATCCGAATCAGCGCTAAGGATAATCTGAATCTGACGGAGAGCCATAAGCTGAATTGTTGGCAGAAAATCAGGATCAGCATCATCAGCATTATTGTCACCGCGGAAGGAGAAACAAGAACCCGAAAAAAAAACAAATCAGAGGCACTTTCCGGGTCCCAATCTATATAATCAAATATACTAAATCCAAGGAAAAATAAAGAAAACCGAATCTGTCATGCGAATTACAATCCGAGTCAGAAATATCATTCGAATCGGCAGGGTGAATCAGAATTTAAATAAGCATCCAAAGCAGCAATCCAAATCAGCATCAGCATCATGCATTAGATCCACAGCAGAAGGAGTGGCAAGAACGTGAATCCGAATCAACATTAAAAAATCCAAATCAGAAATAGAATCCGAATCAGCATTCAATATCAGGAGAAACAGCGCCTCATGAAATTAGTCTGAGTCAGCACAACACATTCGAATCATAAAAATCTAATCCGAATAGCATCAGCACATTTCAGCAAAATATCCGAATCGTAAATCTAACGATATCCGAATCGTAAATCTAACGATATCCGAATCGTAAATCTAACCCGAGAATCATCACAAAAAAACGTAAAACAGACACGAAATACATCAAAAACCAAAAACGGAACACGTGCCTCTGCTCCCACAGAAGCGACCGAACGTTGTGTGCACCGAGACTCTTTTTAGTTTACACGCAAATGGCGGCGGCAGCGACAGCGACAATAGCAGCAGCAGCAGCAGCAACAACAACAACAACAACAACGGAGGCCGGTAGATGAGAGGGGAGAGGGGAAGAGGGGGGGAGAGAAACAAGCACCGACCCCACCCGATCCAATCCAACCCGAACCAATGATATCGATCACCATTATCACCACTTTACACAGCAGCAGCAACAGCAGCAGAAGCAGTAGGGGAGCGAGGGGAGAACAAACAAAAAAACAGCCCGATCGAAAAAAAACGGCCCAATCGAATCCGATTCAAAACCACCGATCCATATACGATCACAACCACCACCACCAGGCACTCACACTGACTGACATCAAAGGAAGAAGGGAGCGAACGACTGCTGCCATTTTGAAAACACGAGAGAACGCAAACACACACACGCACAGACAAACACACACACACAAAAAAAAAAAAACGAAAAGAAAAGAAACCAAAAAAAAAAAAAAAAGCACGCGAAAGAAAGAAAGAAAGAAAGAAAGAAAGAAAGAAAAGACTGCGGCTGGCTGCAAACAGGTGGAAAAAAAAAAAAAAAAAAAAAAAAACGAAAAGAGCGGGAAAACGCGCAACGGAAAACGCCTTTCCCTTCCCGGCCAGACTGGCACCAATCTGTCCCTCAATACAGCAGTACCTTTATGTCTTAATAGTTCATCAAACCCCTGCTTTTATTTAGGGACAGATTGGTCACTCTTGCTATGACGGGGGACCATAGTAAATAGGACCAAATCTTGTTAGTAAAAAAAGGTAAATATATACCCGGTAGGTTTTTTTATGTACACCATAGGTCCCATTAAACTATGGTCCCCCGAAATACCCCCTTTCTGCAGGAAAAAAATAAGGCGCACCTTTTATCCTATATACCGCTCTGCACCTAAACATGAGGACCGTTTGCATGAGAGTGTTATTACGGGGGTCCATAGTTAACAGGACCTATGGTGTACATAAAAACCTATCTATTTGCCTATTTTTACTAACAAAATTTGGTCCCGTTAACTATGGACCCCCGTAACAGTATAGAAATTGTCCCTAAGTTTCGGGACAGAGTGGTAGATCAGATAGATCAGATAGACAGATCATCTCTTAATAGACAGATCGCTTCGCCTAGTACAGATCCAACGAAGGAACCACGGGGGCAGTCCTATTAATAGTCTGCCGTTGCGGAGAACCATAGTAAAATTGGCGATGACAACAGAGGTAATGATTTGGCACAAATTTGGCACAAATCATGGAACTCAGGGCGCCCTCGAAAATGTCTTGAATCTGTATTGTGGAGTGGTCGCTTACGATCACTCTCGTCATTTCGTTCCCAAAACCTCGTGAGCAGAGGTGGACACGGAAATATTTATTGAGACCTCCCACCCACCCGTCAGTAGAATGAGCATTCATAGGCTGGAAATTCCCAGATCATTTGCAGGTACTATCCCCGCGCAGAGCAGGCGATGCGCTCGTCCACTCAGCGCGGGGCGAAATACCGGACGAGGACCCCTGCCGCGCAGGAGGCCTCATCCGAAAATCCAATACTTAAACATCAAATGATCCAGGACATCGAGTCAGAATACTACAGAAAAAAAAAAGTTGCGATTGTACAGCACACCAAGCAAGCAGCCCTGCCTGGTTGCTGAGGTACTACATAGGGAGATGTACTATTACGGGGACCATAGTAAATAGGACCAAATATTGTTATAAATAATAAAAATTGGATAAAGTACCATAGATTTTTTTGTGTCCACCGCTGGTCCTATTTTTACTATTTTACGGGGGGGACATCGTTAACAGGACCTACTGTACACACAAAAACCTCTATATTTCGCTATTTTTACCAACAATATTTGGTCCTGTTTACTATGGCCCTCTGTAATGTGGTCCCTTGGAATGCAGCAGTACGGCAGTATTTAATAGTGGTCCCTCTACAGTGCCGGTTGCCCGCTAGTGCCCTGTGGATATCGCTTGGCACTATTGGGATTCGCCAGTAGTGTAGCAGTGTGCGGAGTAATTAGTGCCGGTTGGTTGCCGCTATAATAGTAATCACATATAGAATACGCGCGCTCGGTTTATCACAATAATTGTAAAATTAGGTAAAAATGGAATATAGACGAGGCGTATTACGCAGCGTGCAAAGTTGAGTATCAACTATTTTAATCAGTCGAACTCACAGCTGACGTATTTCAAAATTTATAAAATAGTGCCGGTATTGTTGCCTGCCGCATATATACCGGCACTACAGAGAGACGGAGGGACGGCACTACTGTTGTACCCGGAGTACTGCAAATGTCGTAGGGAGATAGATCGCCGACACACACGGGTGGTACTGCTGCTGCTGCTGCTGCTGCTGCTGCTGCTCTCGCTTTTGACCATGTACCGGCTGGTAGACGGTGGGTGGAGAGATATCGCACCAGACTATACTCCTGGACTCTTCTCTCTTCTCTCCCCCTGGGCGCCTAAAACGACTAGTTCAAGTAAAACGAAAAAGGCGGCGGCGGCGGCGGCGGAGCGGAACCGACAACGGGGAGGGAAAAAGGAAAAAAAAAAAAAGGAAACCGAGAACACAGATAAGAATTGGAGGGATCAAGCGCGACCTTAGAAGCAGCAGCAACAGCAGCAGCAAGAGACAAACCGTTCTTTCAAGAAGAGTAAAAACGGCCAATTTCAGGCGAAAAACGCGCGGCAACAAGCGGCACCGGGTGTGCCTTGTGCTATGCCCCCCCCCCCCCCCCCCCTCACGAAAAAGCCACCTCTACGAGGAAACTAAAAAAAAAAAAACGGCCAGCTTCGGGCGAAAAATGCGCCGCAGCAACAAGCGACATCGGGTGCGCCTTGCCTTGCCCCCCTTCAAAAACAAAGCCACCTTTACAAGAAAACTACTACGGGGGGCCATAGTAAATAGGACCAAATATTGTTAGTAAAAATAGGTAAATATATAGGTTTTTATGTATACCATAGGTCCTATTAACTATGGACCCCGGTAATAAAAAAAAACGACCAATTTCGGGCGAAAAGCGCGCGGCAACAAGCGGCACCGGGTGTGCCTTGTGCCTTGCCTCACCTTGCCCCCCCCCCCCGTTTGGTTGGCGTCGGTTGGCATCGACACTGTAAAACATGCCGCTCACTACGTGAGCTAGACATCCAGGGTACCGTTTTTTATTTTATTTTATTATTTTTGGCGGTCGCCCACAGCTGGTCGTCTATTATAGTTAGATCATTTGTGCGAAGTAAAGAACCTTTACTCTGCACAAGGGAATTGATCGTATCACGTAGTGTTCAAGGTACGGCACCCAAGAGGCAGTTACATAGTACTCCCATTGCTGTCTCTGGAAGTGGCCACACCGGAAATTGAACTAACTCATTGAAGCTGTCATCCATATGCAAGTCCGCCTCACGAGCGGTTCTTAGTAGGATGCAGCTCACCCTTCATGCGACTCGCCGGACACCTCACGGCGCTTCGCGCTTGGTGCAAGCAATGTCTGCCTGGTCGGTGAAAACCCGACATGCTCCGTCCCGGCATTGTAGGGATGCGAGGGTCTTATGGTCATACGACTACGGCCATGCATGAGATCGAGCACATCTCTCCCATCGAGTACACCCCCCCCCCCCCCCCCCCCCCCCCCCCCCCCCCCCCCCCCTCAACTAACCACGCTATCAGGAATATTGGAAACCCGTCTTTTTGAGCGCGTCAAGGCCTCTTTGGGCCTTGATATACTTGTATTAGTTTTAGACCAGGCGGAGGATCAGTCAAGGGGTCAAACAGCGGTCGCCTTAAATAGCTTATTTTCTCTCCCTACCCAGTCGTTGCACACACAGCGAAAAAAGCGACTAGTTCAGTCTGTTAGAGGAGCTGGAGCAGCGAACTGAACTAACCGAGTCTCGTTACTTTCGGCTGAAATAAAAACACAAACGAGAAAGCAAACCTGGGTTTTCAATTTTGCAACTCACTCGATTCAATCAACAAAGTCAACCTCGGCACACAGCCCTGGGACCCTCATGACAAGAGCTACTGTACGATACACATGGTACGTATATGGACTATCAGCACACGTTTATAATTATGTCCTCTTCCTTTTTTTTTTTTCCTTGTCAATAAAAGTGTTTACCACATTTTGTTCGTTCTCGCTTTTGACAGTCTTTCGTCCAGATCCGCCAGAAAAAAAAAACGGACCGCAGACTAAGAGACGGTCCAAAAAGCAAAAAATAAAACAAAAACTCGAGAACAAAAAAGCACGACAAGCACACAAACAAACGAACAACAAAAACAAAAAAAGCTAGCTAAATGTGGTACCGAGGACAACTATGCCCCGCCACCGTCCCCCCTCCCCCGTCTGAAAACGCCATCTCTGCGGCCTGGATGGAGACCCCCCCCCCCCCCCAGTCACACGACTAGGGCCATGCATGGCATGAGTACATCCCCATGCCCAACCGTCATCATTGCGACCCCCCCTCAATCTTCGTGGAAGTACGACAATCAACAAAGAGAGATATACAAATCGAAACAAACGCCGCCGCTGCCTCTCAAAAAAGAGGCGCGCACCGCCGAATGTAGAAGCGGCGAAATAAAACGCCACTACAAGAAGACGGCGTGGAAACCCTTCCCTTCTCCTCCCCCCCCCCCCCCCCCCCACACCAGACATCCACCCATCCTACTTCCCCCCCAAAAAGCAGCAGGAGCACCACTTAACTCGATCGAGGGAGAAAAATAAGTGAAAACAAAACAAACAAAAAAAACTCGGTGCGATCGACGACTGTCTCGGGTAAAACGTTCAACCAACCCCCCCCCCCCCCCGCATAAACATCCAAGCTCCTCCCATAAACATCCAATCTCCCCAAAACAGCATCCAAGCTGGCTGCCCCCGCAAAAGCATCCAAGCTATCCGCCGATAGCATAAGAGCTCTCCTCGCGAAGCATCTAAGCTCCCACAAAAACACCCAAGCACATCCCAGCTGCCTCGAGAGCATCTGAGCCCCCCCTCCCTATAAACATACATCCCCCCCCAATCGCCCTCAGGCTCCCGCCAAAAAAACATACAAGCTGCCCCATACAGGCTCCAACCTCCGGCTAAGACATCTAAGCTGCCCCCTAGACCAAGACACCCAAGCTCTCCCCCCCCCCCCCCCCCCCCCCCCTATCCCCCTTTAATATATACCTGGTATATATATAGGTTGGGTTGGCGTCGGTTGGCGACGACGCTGTAAAAACACGCCTCTCACCGCGTGAGCTTGACAACCAGGGTACTTTTTTTTAATTTTAATTTTGGCGGTCACCACGGCTGGCGGTCGAATTAGATCATTTTTTGTGCGGGGGGAACCTTAACTCCGCACAAGGGGGTCGATCGTATCACGTAGCGTGTATGATGTACCCGGTATATGGTAAGGCACTCAAGAGGCAGTTACATAGTAAACCCATTGCTGTCTCTCGGACTGGCCACACCATAAAATAAGTCAATTAATTCCACGCTGTCACCCATAAGCAAGTCCGCCTCAAAAGCGGTTCTTAGTAGGATGCAGCTCACCCTTCATGCGACTCGCCCAACACCTCACGCTACGGTTCGCGCTTGGTGCAAGCAACGCCTGCCTGGTCGGTGAAAACCCGATGTGCTCCGTCCCGGCATTGTAGGGATGCCAGGGTCTATGGTCATACGATTGCGGCCACGCATGATAATGAGTACACCCCCCCCCCCCCCCCCCCCCCCATCCCTTCCTACTCTAGAACGCCCAATGCTAAAACGGCCTCCTGCACAAACGAAATAAACTACACCCTGCCCTCCGAAAACGCCATACACCAATATGTCCGTGACTGTAAAAGGGGCGTTTGGTTATTAATAGATACAACCAAACGTTCTTTTTGTATTTCCGGACAAACTTGACCCATGTATAGTGAAAAAAACAATAAATAAAAAAAAAAAAAAACAAAAGAGTGCATGTTTTCAATCACAAACAAGACTTTTACACTACAGGCCGGGGTTTCCGCGGCAACGCCTACACAGGACCAAAAAACGAACAAAAAATGCACTCCATCCAATAGGACGCCCGGAAAAAAAAAAAAAAAAAAAAAAAAAAAACGTGAACCGTCGCAGATTTTTTTTCGCTAGGCAGGGGGCGGCGGCGGGGGGGGGGTAACTAGAACCAAGTGAACAAAAATGAAGAAATGAAGAAGAGAAAAAAAATGTTTTTTTCTTATTTCATATTGTGATCACAGCGGTTGCAACGGTGTTCCATTCCGACCTCTGGGGGGAGGTGTGGTGTGTCGTCTTTCTCTTTTTCATAGGACGCCCCTGCTCCATCTCACAAACGGAAAATACAGGATATACGTAGATAATCGTGATTTTCTGTCTGGTGCGTTGGAACGTTTCCTTCCCGGAGCACACCACGGCAGATGCACCAGATGATCTGAGGTATATAGATCGTGATGATCTAGATCACGATCTGTACCATCTATCTGTGGGACATTTTCTTCCCGGAAACACCCAGGCAGATGGAAGAGACCTCGTAGCAGGATACAAAACCAGCCCCTAGTTGCTCCCCCGTCTCGAAAGGGATGCGTGGTCAATGGTCAAATGACTAAGGCAAGCAACAAATGAGTACACGCCCCCTCCCCCCCCCCCCCCCCCTCGGCCATTTCTCCCCCTTCTCCCCCTCCCTCTTTCCACGCCTCCTTCAATCCATGACCCCCACACAGGTCGCAACGACAGACCCAATCTCGTAAGCGAGGCCCGCGCAGCAGCCCCCGAGCACCAAAGTTTCGATCCCGGACCCGAGCCAGGCGCGAGCCACGAAGGTGGCCTGCATGTAAAAAACAAGTATCAGAGGCAAAGGGGGCAAAGGGTGTGCTTAGATTAATAGTATCGTGTCGAAAGCTGCGATACTTCCCTATTTGTATCATAAGTAAGCCACCCTTTGATTACACATTCCGATTTTTTTTTTTTTTTTTTTTTAATCGAATTCGGCGGCGTTTTTTTTTTTTGGATTTAGAAAAAAAAAACATAACGACCGTTCGCAAAGGCGAGCAGATGGGTAACAATCACTATCAATAATCATGCTCGCCATTGTATGAAAAGTACAATTACCTGAATTTGGGAAGTTTTCGGATAATTCTCAAAATTATATACCGGTAGAAAAAAAAAAGTAGAATTTTCCCAAAATTAGGGAAATTTTGAACCAATTGTTTTATACAGTTTCAAACTATTTTGTTTTAAACACCTTCGTGCCATTCAGAAAAAAAAACTCTCTTAAGAGCCCCCTACGTTTTATCTTTCTCGCGACACCGAGTACAGCATCTTCAACCCCGCCGTTGGGACTCTACCACGCGCGCGCCCCAGATAAGGTGGTTTGCTATTGATACAGAGGCTATCGATCTATCGAAACATCGAACATCTGATACATGTACAATCGAACTTGTTTTGCCCTCCATGCCCTGGCATCCCCGCGTTTCTTACGCAGACACTTGTATATCCTGGACGAAAAACTTTGATATACATCAACTATCGAAAATCGTATCGAGCACGTTTTTTTTTTTTTTTTTTTTTTACCGGCATCATGCCGAACTCGATTTTATCGTTCGATATTGTTCTATCCCAACACTACGAGTATTGCGTTGCCCGCCGAACTGCGGCCCGACACGACCGTGACGGCACCCCTGACACGTACAAAAAAGCTGCACAAAAGTGGACCAAGAGGCGCAAGTCCTGCAACGGCGTCTGGAAGTCTCGAGTCCGAGGCTTCACACGAAGCGATTCGGGGCCGAAACAAGAGCAGGGGGAAAAAAAAAATAAGCTTGCATCCTTGGAGCACGCCACGGCCGAGCTTCCACAGCAGCTGGAGGCGGCGGAGAAGGAGCTGGTGCAAGCCGCTTCGACCAGGGAGGCCTCCAACCGTGCCTTGGCCGCCGCTGAGCAGTCGTCGAGGGCCCTCGCCCTCGAGGGCAGCAGGCGCCGCCGACCCCGGCAGGTAGGGTCCCTCCCCTGCCCCTCGACGGGGGGCCTCCCCGGCTTCCCCGGCCTCCCCGGGCCGGACTTTGGCTTCCCCTTCCCCTTCCCCCCCCCCCGCCCTCGTCCCGATCCCCTGTCGAGGCGTCATTTCCCCCCCAGCCCGCCTAGTACCAATGCCGCCCGGTGGACTCGGCCTTCATGGAGTTTGTATAGACGGTTGGGGTGTCCCGATATAAGGCGGTCGAAATGGCCTGGGGCGACTGGAGAATTGCACTCGTAACCTGGACTAAATAAGGCGGGTTCCCTGTATAAGGCGGTCATGTTGCTCTCAGAGGCACACCACCCACCCACCGCCTTGCTGAGGGACTCCTCCCGTATACCAGGTATGGACACAAGCGGAGCTTCGCCGCGGCGGGCTTACAGCCCGCCTGCGGCTCGCGCGTTCTCGAAGCGGCCAAGAAAAGTGGAGTGATAGGCAAGCCGAGGCCGCACAAGAGCGGCTGCGTACTGCCAAGAGGTGTGGTTCGACAGCAGCAAAGTATCCGTTCGTATGAATAATTGAGAAAAAAAAAAACATGTCGACGGTAAGTACTGCAGCTGTATACATGAAGAACACCTTTGGTGGCAGGTGGCAGGTGTACGATGACGAACAACCGCAGCCGCAGCCGCAGCAGCAACAGCAACAACATAATATAAGCACACCACAACAGCGGATTCACATACATACATACATACATACACACTATTACGGGGGACCATAGTAAACAGGACCAAGTATTGTTAGTAAAAATACCTAAATACTTAGGTTTTTATGTACGCCATGGGTCCTGTTAACTATAGACCCCCGCAACAGGGCAAACTGCAGTTCCCGCGTGGGGACAAATTTACGCTGGAGAAATTGAGTGGCTTGTCCCGAAAAAACGGCGCCGCAGTGTGCCCTAAAAAGGGTCGAGTGCTGCAGTCTATACCTCCAAGTATAGGTTGTAAATAGCCGCCACCATCAGTCGTGAAGGGTATCCGAGCACCAACCTACTCAACTATGACGCAAACCGGTGTATATATACGGTACTACAGGGGGGACCGTGGTTAATAGGACCTATGGTACACACAAGCACCTACCATGGTATATATTTCGCTAGTTTTACTGGCAAAATTTGGTCCTATTTACTATGGTGCACACAAACACCTATATATATATTTCGCTAGTTTTAACTGACAAAATTTGGTCCCATTTAAATATGGTCCCACCGTAAAGAGTACCGAGCGAGCACTCCAGAGCGAGTACGTATTGCAGTGTTGCACCATGCTGCTGCTGTAAGAACAGCGCAACAAAAAAAAAGAAGAACAAAAGAGCGCACCTCCTGATTCGTGGGGACGTAAGGTTTGCCTACAGACACACAGGTACCGTACCACTGCATACGTACGGTAGGTGACGGCCCGAGGCGAATGACTACTACTACGGGGGGGGGCATAGTAAATGGGACCAAATTTTGTTACTCAAAATAGGAAAATATACAGGTTTTTATGTACATAGGTCCTATGAACTATGGACCTCCGTAATAGTAAAAATAGGGAATCGTGTAAGGTTTTGTGTGTACCGTAGGTCCTGTTTACTATGGCCCCCCTACGTACAAACTGAACAAAACAACACCAGGTACGAAAAATGCCGTCATACAACATACCAGGGCACGTAGGCACATGAAAATACAGTACCTCGACGATCCCGACGACAAAGAGCGCAGTCGACGTCACCACCAAACACGCCTCCTAAAGGAACACCCCCCCCCCCCCCCCTCCCGAACAGCCGAAGAGGCAGGCACTCCGCAGGCAACACAAAAAATGAAACCACCTCAGAAACCACAAAAAAAAAAACACACACACACACACACAATACAAATATTATATATGAAGCCATATAAAAAAACCCGCAGTACGCGTGGTGGAAGTATCACCATTAATAGTATCACACACACCTTGAAAATATGATGAGTTTTGATTAAATCCTCGATCTCACAGCTGCTGTATTTTTAATTTTTTATAGATATGCACACAAACGTACAAAAAATCGAACACAACCAAGAACCACTACCGTAGTAACAAACACCCATCACACCGGAGACACCACGCACACACACAAAACGTGCCGCAAAACAAAACACAAAAATAACCCTCCGTCTCAAAATACAAGGTACGCTTTGATTGAAACATTAGAACGCAACCTGTCCCATCCTATTTAAGGGCACAGATTGGCGCAATAAACACAAAAAAAAAAACGTCTATCTGGTACGTACCGGGGCACATACTCACATAAAACACACAACGGCACACACAAGATACACAAAAAACGATACCTTCACGATGCCGATGGCGAAAAGCGCTGTCGAGGTCACCACAACCGCCCACAGGAATAGCCAACCCCCCCGCAGAAGCAGGCATCTCGTCGCCACCTCCCCCCTCCCCCTCACCCCCACCCCCACCCCGATCGCTGGCCGTCAGTATCATCGGAGCGAACGCGTAGACCAGGAGGGGCAGGGCGCCGGCCAGGGCAAACGACGCAAAGGTGACCAGCCCCTCCCCGATGGAGCCGCCTTCGTCGAGAGGCGCTGCGCAGGAGCCGACTTCTTCGGACATCATTGCGTCGACGAAGCAGTCGTCGTACTTCGCCAGCCGCGAGGATACTTCCTGGAGGGGTGGGAGGAGGGAAGCGGAGGGAGGGAGGGAGGGAGGGAGGGAGGGAGGGAGGGAGGGGTTTGGTTTGGCTTGGTGTTTTTCGGTGTGTTTCGGTTTGGTCCGGTTTGGTTTGGTTCGTGGTTCGGTTTGATTTGGTTTTTTTCGTGGTTCGGTTTGGTTTTGGTTTGGTTTGGTTTGGCTTGGCTTGGCTTGTTTTTGGTTTGGTTTGGTCTGGTTCGCGAGAGAGGTCAAAATATGGAACAGCATAGTACATGTAAAAGCCCATCATCCCCAGCCCCGCAGCCTGCTCGTAGAAAAACCGTGGAAAATCTACTACGAGGTGGAAAGAGACGCGAGTGCAAAAGCGAACCATCCCACCCTCCCGGCTCAAATATACTACACCAGTGCCATCGCCAGAACTAACGCGTACCTGGTACATACTTGGTACGCAGTTTGGACCCAGGTGGGTACCCTCCCTCGGGCATCTAATACGGGGGACCATAGTAAATAGGACCAGATTTTGTTACTAAAAATAGGGAAGTTTATAGGTTTTTGTGTGTACCGCAGGTGCTACTTACTATGGCCATCCGAAATAGTACGATGCTCGCAGGAGGTTGATAACCCGGGATGAGGAGTTGCCAGCAACGGCTGGAGGCCTCATTCCACCCCAACACTTGCATAGTGGCAAAACGGCAGAATACATCGACGGTACACATGACCACGACATCATAGGGATGGCCCAGGACCAGACACCACATATATCTCAGTACAGGCACCATAGGTATACCTGGTATTACGGGGGTCCATAGTAAATAGGACCTACGGTACACACAAAAACCTGTATACTTCACTATTTTTACTAACAAAATTTGGTCCTATTTACTATGGACCCCCGTAATAGTCATATTGCGGCATGACGAAAACAGTACGGTATCCTTTTCACATGGTACGCTTGCGTCATTTGGATCAGCAAATTTCAAAGGTCCAAATGACGACGGGGTAAAGCGCACCAAGTACGTAGCATATCTACAGGGTGGCCCGGAAGCCACATGTGTGATGACTATGCCCACCGGACAATGGCATTGTGGTACCGTGGAATGACTTACGATACCGTACGGGTACGATTACATGAGATGGTTATGATACCTGCGCATCTTCTCTTGACATCCCTCGTCTCATGTACATGTTGATCATCGTGTCCACCTCCCCCTGAAAAAGGCGGTATTGCGGGATTGGGGCGGGGGGGGGGGGGGGGGACAGGCGGCGGTATCGCAAGCGGCAGTGGAGGCGGGAGAGGAAGGGGTAGGACAGGAGAGTTACACACAAAACACACGGAACAAACACATAAACAGCAAAAAAAAAAACGTGCACAACCACCCACCCACCCGTCCACTCACTCACCCTCCCCAATACCGACATGAACAAAAAAAAACATGGACACCCACCCACCCACCCGTCCACTCACTCATCCACCCCGACACCCATCCATCCACCTTCTCCAACACCCACCCACCCACTCCAACCACCCGCCCACCCCCCCACCCACCCACCAACCTACCCACACACCTACCTACACACTCACGGACGCACGGTGACACCCACCCATCCACCCACCCGCACCAAGACCCACCCACCCACCTGTCTGTGGTGTTGAACCATGGGCACACGCGCCCAAATCATGGATACACACAACCGAATCATGGACACACGCACACATGGACACACACCGAAATCATGGACGCAAACCGGAATCACGGACACATAGGCCCAAATCACGCAAAATCTTGGACATACAGGCTCAAATCATGGACACAAACACAAGTCATCAACACATAAGCACAAATCATCAACACATACGCACAAGTCATCAGCACATAAGCACAAATCATCAACACACAAGCACATTTCATGGACACCCCCCCAAAATCATGGACACCCCCCCCCAAAACACACCCGAACAAACCAAAGCATAGACATGATACGGCGGCGAGGTCGCCGATCGGACACTAAAATAATTAAAAAACACGAGGTTTGGGTCGCAGCTATCCGTACTAGCCGTACGCACAGGGCCAGGACTGTAAGTACGAGTCAAGCTGTTGGACGCTCCCCGCTGCGCTTTTATTGCTAGTGAAAAAATAACGCCAACCAGCCGATACCTAGGGTTTCCAGGATTTTGAGGCCGTACAAAGACGGGAGGCGGGATCAGAGTTTCGGGGGGACTGGCCATCCACCCCACGTGCTTAATCAGTGCGGCCCTGACGAACAAAATATTTTTAAAAAAAAACTACTACCGTACAACGTACTTCTTTCACTTACCTATATACTGGTATCACGGGTATGACGCGCTTGTACATCACACACGCACCGCACGAATACTGACTGCATCCTACCGTACTGCCGCGCGCGCTCGAACACTCGCTGTTCTCACTTGCGTTCACCTCGGACGTACGTACTCCTTTCCCGACACGCCAGTCCAGGATACGGATACAGCGGGGTAGCCATTTTCAAGACCACCCCGTGACTCGGCCAATAAACGTGGTCTTATCCTTATCTCTTCAACATACTATTACGGGGGTCTATAGTTAACAGGACCTATGGCATGCATAAAAACCTATATATTTAGGTATTTTTACTAACAATATTTGGTCCTGTTAACTATGGACCCCCGTAATAATAGTCTTGCCTTTTAATATTGCGGGGGTCCATAGTTAATGGGACCATTTTTTTTTGGTAAAAATAGGTAAATATATAGGTTTTTATGTATACCATAGGTCCTATTAACTATGGACCCCCGTAATACCGACCACGCAAAATTTCAAGCGGTTGTTTTTTTTTTTTACTCGGGACAAGCCGAGATTTTACTTGCTGGTCTTTCTATTACGGGGGTCCATAGTAAATAGGACCAAATACTGTCAGTAAAAATAGGTAAATATATAGTTTCTTTTATGTGTACCGTAGGTCCTGTTAACTATGGACCCCCGTAATACTATTAATATCTACTTGAAAGTCTCAATTGAACGCACAGGTCTTAACTTAACCCGTCTTGGGGACAAACCACGCTAATTCCAAGTAGTTTGTTCTCAAAAACGAGACTCTTGAGGCCCAAACAGGGAAAAAGTAAAGGAGGACCATCGAGTTCCAAAAAACTAAAACCTTCATGATGAGTGATGGAAATTCGACCCTTAGCCCCGGCCTTATATATAGCCTCTTTTCGGACTCCAGAGGTCCCGTTTTGGGGGACAAACCAGTCAAATTCTAAGTAGTTTGTCCCCAAAACGGGGGGACTACTGCACTGCTAAAAAAAAAAAAAGGGGTTAATACACGAATGAGAATCGAGTTCTCGATACGATACCGATAAACGAAAAAAATCGTTGCATTCGATACGGTTTCGATATTTGACACATTCAAAGCTTTCGTTCAGTATCTGCTTAAAAAAGACGGGGATGCCAGGGGACAGAGGATAGAGGGGGCGAAACACGTTCGATACGGTGTGTCAGTACGATACATCGAAAGCTTGACATAGCGGTATTTCGATACATCGAAAATTTTGATACGATATTCAACACCAGTAGACACCCACCCCAGCCCCGACCGACGGCCCTGTGGTGCATGATATGTCGATAGTTCGATATTTCGATATATCGAAACTTTCGATATGATACGTAACACTTATATACACCCACACCCACCCCAACACCGACGGACCGACCGACCTCTCTGTGGTGCACGATATATCGAGAGTTCGATATCTTGATACATAGAAACTTTCGATACGAAGTCCAACACTTACATACACCCACCTCAACACCCACCCACCGACCGACCGACCTCTCTGTGGTGCATGATATCTGGAAAAATCGATACTTTGATATATCGAAAATTCGATATTTCGATATATCGACATATCCAAACTTCAAACTTTCGAAACGATATCCAATACTAACAGACACCGACCCTGACAACGACATTTCGAAATATCGAAAGTACGTTTCGATGTATCGATATACCGAAAATCTCCATGTATCGATATATCGAAACATTCGATACGATGTCCGACACTAAATAGACACCCACCACCCCCAGCAACGACCGACCGACCGACCGACCGACCTCTCTGTGGTGCGCCAGCTCCCACTCCTGCCGTTTCCGCTCTATTTCCATGTAGTCGTTCATGGCCTTGCTAGACAGATATTCCCCGAGGCCCATGCTCAGCCCGTCCGCGACAATGCTGGAGATCCCCACGATCAGAACGGTCTGAGGGCTAAGGCCACCCCCTGCAAAAATAAAAACGAAAAACAAAACACATGGTGTTTTCGTTGTGTGGTGTAAGGGCAGAAAAGGCTATTAAGTATTATCGCGATAAAAATGAAAGGTACGAACAACAGCAGTGGGGAACGGAGAGGAGAGCATGCTATGTGACCCCGGATCTGACTTACGACTGTTTACGGTGGACCATAGTACTAGGACCTATGGTACACACAAAAACCTATAAAATTATCGATTTTTGCTAACGATATTTGGTCTTATTTACTATGGTCCCACGCAATAGGAGGGGGACTGAAGAAGTATTAGTAGGAGGGAGAGAGAAAAGAAGGGCGAATGTAGTAAGAAAAAGGAAATTACTTAATTAGGTAGATATACGTACGAGTAACCAACAGTTTATTTTTTATTTTTTGCAATTTACAATTCGGGGACACAATACGCCGATCACGTAGAACAAGGGGGTGTGTATACGATAATTTTCGGAAAATTCGGGCACACGATATTTGAAACACAAAAAAAAAACAAAAAAACTAACGGTCGCACGAGTCGAGTCGGGTCGGGTCGAGACGAGTCGCGCTGAGTCGAGTCTTCTTTGTAATTCACCATACGAACAAAAACCGAGCAACACCGAACCGAAAATAATTCCACATAAACGAACCAAACCGAACCGAATCGAACCCCACCGAACCGTAACCGTTTCCCAAGGACACTTCTTGTTGACCAGGTGGTTTCATTTTTTTTTTCCTTTCTTTCTACCTGGTACGTGGTTTTTTTTTTTTTTTCGCTTTTTTTCCCCGCGGGAGCTGCGAGACGGGTATAGATCCTTCACTGGCATGGAGGTGCGCCGCCGATCAGGCGCTGTGGGCACGCCAAAGGCTGCACCGAGTCCAGCGGGCCGCGGTCGCGGTCAGCACAGGCGTGCCCACCCAGACCACAGGTAGCGCCGACAAAACAGAACGCGCCACGCCACGGTAGCCACCTCAATCAACATCACCCGGCTGCGTCGTACGTATGGTCAGAGAGTACCAGCGGGATACAAAACAGTTGACGGCCGGCTACGTACGGGCTGCTTTTCTCTTGCGTCGAAATGATGATCCCGGCACGGCGACGGATCAAACACCCCCGAGCAAATACTCGCAGGCGTTATTTGGGCGGTCGGGGGTCAGGGAGCTTCAACGCCGACACGGTAAAAGACGGCCGGCTACGTAGGGCCTGCTTCTCTCTGCGTCGAAATGATGATCCCGGCAAGGCGACGGACCAATCAACCCCGAACAAATACTCGTAGGCGTTATTTGGGCGGTCAGAGTTAAGGGAGCTTCAACGCCGACACGGTAAGGCGAATAGTTGACGGCCGGTTAGGGCCTGGCTTTTTCATTGGTGGAAACGATCCCGGCAAGGCAACTATCAATAACTGATAACCACCGCAACGAACAGGCGTTATTTGGGCCGTCGGGGAGCTCCAACGCCAGCAGCACCCACACGTAACGCATCGAGCAAGATGTGCCAGGCTCCCTCACAAGGGAGGCAAAAAAGTAACATGGTATGCTTGGGGGCGGGCCTCAACAGGGGCCGTCAATAACGAAGCCGACTTAGGGTAGAGACCAATGCGACGTAGCCCTAGGAGGGGAGGGCTGGGTGGTTGATAACCTAGAGTCGCACCTCGGTCGTCTGACAGCTAGTACTGTGTGGGCGCCCGCGCTCACGAGGCACTCAAGTCGATGTTGACATCTGCACTCCGGGGACCTGCACAACCCGGGAGGACTTTAGAGTCGATGAAGTGAAGGTCCGCAGCAGCCGACGAGCGGTGACCGGCAGCAAGCCACACGCGGAACAATTTCGTGCAGAGGGCATAGGGGCGGTTACGGCCTAGGCGCCCGCCCGCGCGCACAAGAGGCTAACGAATGCACCTGCAACGACGGTGCTCTCTCGACGGGTCCGCAGCAGCCAACGTGCGGCGAAGGGCAGTAGGCCACTCGACATCGAACCGTCGATTGAGACTGGCGTGGGGCCGGCTTTACGCGTAATGGCGCCCGCGCGCACAAGACGTCGTCGGATCGATGTTGTTGTCATCATCGGCCACGCGCCACACGTATAGATGAATTCGTTTCCAAGGACGTCGTGGCGGCTATCCCTCGCAGGCGCCCGCGCCCTTGAGACGTTTTTACGATCGAGGTTGTCCTCCCGTCACCCGGCGGCTTGATCAACTTGGTAGTACAGCTCTCCCGACAGGTCCGCAGCACCCAGAGCACACGGTGAGTGTATGCAGGCCACGCGCATAGCAGCTTCGTGTCGGAGGGCACAAGGGGCGACCATCTGGTAGGCGCTCGCGCGCTTGATAATCGTTGATAATCGTTGAAATCGATGACGATATGGTACATCCGTGGACTGCCAGACCCGGGAGGATACTTTCAAGCAGGTCCGCAGCAGAGCAGTTCCGTTTCAGACGACGACAGCGGTGGAGCGGCTACATCGTTCGCAGGCGCCCGCGCGCACAGGACGTCTAAGGTCGATGCTGCCATCGACCACCTGATGTTCCATGGTGCTACACGGAAAGACATTGCCTCATCTGCCGGAGGCGTCAATTGGAACCAGCGGCGTGGCGACCGGCCACCCGCGCTGAAATAGGGTGTCGAGGGCACAACGGTCACATCGGTCAAGACCAGTTAGGCGTGGTCTTTTGGTGCGCACACGGAGCGCAGCCTTTGGACCACGTTCTCGACTAGATGCGGACGTCTGCGCCGTCGAGGTATATTGGCGGAATTTTTGTATACGACCTCTCACGTTGCCGGAACTTGCGCCTTCGTCACCCTTTCGAGTAGGCGAGGCAGTGCCGCAAGTGGGAATTACATGCAAGCGGTTCAGGCAACACTCCAGATAGCCGGCCAAGCGGGGCTGGCCCCCCAATGAGTCTCTCTCCATTCGTCGCGGATCGGTACCGCTACCATGCTGGCAGCCGGGGGGGGGGGGGGGGGGGGGGGGGTGTACTCATTATCATACATGGCCGTAGTCGTAAGATCATGGCAGCCCGGGGGGGGAGATAGCGGAACGATTGATCCGGAGAAGGTAGATGGATGTCGGAGATCGGCACATACAAGGCGTATACCCCGCGTCAACTGGGATGACCCGGTGGTGGCCTCACCCGGAAACGCCCACAGACTCACCCCGTTCAAGGTACTAGAAGAGGGAGTATACAACAGGAGGCCTACGGACTACCCTCGAGATGGGAACAGCTCTACCGGATTTTCCGTTTGGGGGTCTCAGGCCTATCCTTATAGCCTCCATCCAGACTGTGCTTACCCAGGGACCCTATTACGGGGGACCATAGTAAATAGGACCTACGGTACACACAAAAACCTATATATTCCCCTATTTTTACTAACAATATTTGGTCCTATTTCACTATGGTCCCCCGTAATAGTAGCGTAGGAGGGAAGGTTAGTCTGACAGACGTGCGCGCTTGCAAAAAGGGGGCGGCGCAGCCGCCCCGGTCAAACGTTGACAGTACAAGCTTTATCCCTTCCGATCAAAGGAGTAAAACTAACGAAATGGCATGGCGGGAAGACATCAATAACTCGTTCATGTTGGCGAGCGGTCATAGTAGACGCAGCAGCAAAACATGTTCATGGATGACTCTCCGTAACTTATCTCTGTCCCAAAACACAACAACCGATTCAATATTGTTCTTTGTGGCGGAACGAACCTTATATCCCAACCACAGCCCGGTGCTCCTCGAACAAAGAAACAGCAGCGGGCGGCAGCCGGGGGTGCCCGTCGAGCCCGGTGGAGCGCGGGCCGTCGCGCTACCAGAGGGGAGGTTCCGCCCTGTGTACATCCCAGCCCACCTACCCTCGGCGAAATCCGGGGCCGAAGCACCCCAAGCCACTCCCGGCGCGGCCCACAGCAGAAATTTCTCCGCACGAACTCCAAGTAATTGCAAACACCAGACACCCTACGTACACCCTACATCAACAATCTACTACATCCTATGCCCTACATCATCCAGTCTTCGAACAAAAAAAGATGACTATGACCGCGGTCTGTGGGCTAAAGCCCACCCTCCGCTCAAAAACACGAACGGCGCGGTCGGACAACGGACAGAAATATGCTGTAGCACAAACGTATGTTGCAGCGATTTGCGGAAGAGTGACCTATTTATCATTTGAGGCATCCGGATGACAACTAGAAACGGGTGAATTACAAACTCGCGTTCACTCGTAAACATGTGCCCACCCTGGACGGAACAGCAAGGACCGTTCGGTGTTCGTAATTAACACCTCCAACAGATAGATGATGATCTATCCGTAGATGATCTATCTGTAGATGATCTATCAGTACATGATCTATCTGTAGATGAATTGTCTGTAGATGATCTATCTGTAGATGATCTATCAGTACATGATCTACGTGTAGATGATCTAGTTCCTCACCCGCCGTTGAGTTAGGTTGCGTAGGGCCTACATCGAACATGTTTTACTCAGGAAAAACGTCCTACTAATAGATCACGCCGGATTGTACGGGGTCCCAACCGGCAATATGAGCTAGCTCATACAAAGCCGAGAATAGATCTATCTGCCTTGCAAGATCTAGATCATCATCAAGTGGGAATCGATGATCTGGAGATGATCTATCCGAGCTGTGTAATAACGCCTGAACGGCCCTTACGCTTCCATTCAGAGTGGCACCTGGTACCAAGTATCCAGTGATACTGGACGTATTTTAAGGTGCCCACCTGCTGCGCCTGCGACGACCGCAAAGCTGGTGAGAACGCCGTCCAAGGCGCCGAAAACCGCCGCCTTTTTTACGTCGTTTAATGTTGCCGTTTCGTAGTCCTCGTCGTCGTTGTCATCGCCTCCCATGGGGTAACTGCTCGGGCGTTCACCGTGGGCGAGGGAGGGAGGGAGGGAGGGGAAGGAGGGAGGGAGACGGGGGGAGGGAGGGAGGGGGCGAGGGAGGGGGTGAGGGAGGGAGGGAGGGGGGCGCAGTCGTTCGACCATTGACCACGCATCCCTTTCGAGGCCGAGCACGGCATACGAATACCACAACGAACGGTGCTTACATTTCCGGAAGAGATTGATCCCCCACCTGTACCGGCACCCTCTCACGTGCATGCACAGATGGTTCCAGTCGGCGGGACATGAAGAGCAAATTATTTTCGGGGGAGACCACTATCAATAGGGGTAGTGCAACTGCTGGCAGTTTTCAGGGTCCGACAACGCTCATACCGCGAGTACTCACCATGCTCCGGGGTTCTGTGCTGTGGACACCAACAAAAAGTAATTCCACGTATTTTGAGAATCGATACGTCCAACGAATACTGCCGGTAATCGCGCAGTTTTAAATGCTTTCAGATGCTCCCAGAAGTGGGAATTGGAGTAATTACTTTCGGGGGAGGGGGGGGGGGGGGGTGCACTCGATAGGAGAGATGTATTCGATCTCATGCATGGCCGTAGCCGTACAGCCATAGACCCTCGCATCCCTACAATGCCGGGATGGAGCATGTCGGGTTTTCACCGACCAGGCAGACATTACTTGCACCAAGCGCGAAGCGCCGTGTGGTGTCCGGCGAGTCGCATGAAGGGTGAGCTGCATCCTACTAAGAACCGCTTGTGAGGCGGACTTGCATATGGATGACAGCTTCAATGAGGGGAGGGGGGGGGGGGAAACACTGGAGATATTGAGAATAACTGACAGTATGTCAGCGTTGGATGCTGCTCACACCCGCGAGTATTCGCAGCATTTCGAGGTGTACTGCTGTACTGCGGATACTCTCTGTATACAGTTTGCACGAGCAGCGTCCTCCACACAAAAAAGTGTTGCTCGCTTGCTCGCTCCTTGTAGCTCGTCGACCATGACTCTCCATGTACAAAAAGAGTAGTACGCGACAACAGTTATAAAAATCTCTTGTGGTGTCAACGTTGAGCATGGACTCCGAAAGACAACTATTTCGGGGGTCCATAGTTAATAGGACGGACGTTATACATAAAAACCTATATATTTACCTATTTTTAGTAACAATATTTGGTCCTATTTACTGCGGTCCCCCGTAACACACAGGATTCAGAGCGGAGTTCTTCGCTTGAGCGCGAAATGCTTCGGCAGTAAATTCTTAAAAGTAAACAAAAAAAAAAAAAACTCGGCCTGAAATTCTTCGCGTCCCAAATTAACGTACCTTAATAGTACCACATCTCGCGTACTACTACTGTACTACTGTACTACTGTACTACTGCTCCTGTATACCCTCCCTGCACGTTCACTGCTGACCGCTGCGGCCGCATCTGGAAGGACGAATCACTTGGAATTAGATTTCGTGGCGCAGTCTTGGGCACGGTATGATAGGAAAAGGCAAAAGGCAAGCCCTCCTTTGACCAGGGAAGTTGGGTTGGGTTGGGTTGGGTTGGGTTGGGTAGGGTTGGGTGGGGTTGGGTTGCGTAACTCATACGGCAGCAGGAAGTAGTCCTCGGGTTTAGTATTTTTACTTGCGAAATAAAGAAGCGAAAAATATAGGTTTTTTTTTTCACGAACCCTTTTAATAGGACTGCAGTAATCCCGTTTGGGACGCAAACCAGTCAAATTCCAAGTAGTTTGTCTCCCTAACGGGATTGCTGCAGTCCTAAAAAGGCTGGTAACCACACCGGGAGGATAATATCCACCCCCCACCCCCGGGTTTCCGGGTGAACCTTAACATCTACCTGCTCGTAGCTGTTTATTGTCGGTAACGATCAGTATACTCCGCCGTGATTTTGGCACGCCGCGTTTCGAGCTTCGGGTGGTTCGTGGCTTTTAGCAGAGAGCGGGGGGGTAAGTATCGGCTTTTGGTGTTTCATCCACAGCAGCACCTTGTGCGTCTCTTCAGTTTGGTCGTCCGCGATTTTTTCAGCGGAAAGTCTACGCCTCGACTTTGAGGGGGCTGCAGTGATCGAAACCGGTCAAAATTGGGGAAGTCACAAAAACTGTGAAAAACAAAAAACAACCCCTAAAACTGAACGTACGCACTTCACTAGCGGAGAGCTAAATACTGCTCCTCGCAAGCAACCGCAGCCCGAAAAATGGGGGCATGCTTCTTTCCTGATGGGTTGCCCCAGGCAGCAGTCAGTTGTGGGCAGCCAGAAACGACTCTCGACCTGATTTCGTAAACTCGAAGATGCGAGCCAGCAGCGCAAAAAAAAACTAGTACAGCAAGGTCGCTACTGCTGTAAATGCTACTCGCATGATGATGATACCAGGTTTAACTCATATTCACGCGCGGGAATCTACTGCTGTGTACGGTAATCTACTCCTGGGTTTCCGTACCATGGCTGTATTACTTGTGAAAACACCATTTTCACCAAATCTTGAAACCCTTTTAGAACTGCACTGCTGCCTTTTAGTGGACAAAATACTTAGAATTTGAGTGGTTTTTGCCCAGAACGGGACTGCAGTCCTAAAACAGTTAGGCTGATGTACTCGAAAAAACTACCGACAGGAAAATTACATTTTCCGTGAGAGGTAGTTCTCGACCGAAAAAAATGGCAAAAAAAGGCAAAAAGAATAAAACAAGGCAAAACGAAAAACTCGGGGGAATTCTTAATGTTTTCGCAGCACTTTTTCCTGAAGGTTTTAGATTTCCGGACCTTGTTTGTAAATAGACGCCTTGCTCTTCGGGATTTTTAATGTATTCGCGGCACTTTTTCCACAAGTTTTGTGATTTCCGGATCTTGTTTGTGAACAGATGACTTGCTCTATTTCCAAGCAGATTGCGTATTCTTGTTGTGCAACGCCCACGTTCGGGCGCCTATTCAACGACCGAAAAAGATCCTCCCAGTGGCGTTAACTGTTCCCACGTGTTGTCACTCGTTTGGCTCCCCTGCAACAACAATACTACCGGGGACAACAGCAGTAAATCAGGACCCATCATACACACAAAAAAACCTATATATTCCAGCATTTTGACCAAGCATACTTGGTCCCGATTACTATCGTTGATTGATATGTTCCCCCGCGCGATGCTTCGAAGAAATATCATATAAAGTTAAGAGCCGGTGAGCCGGTGCTCTCGTCACAAACAATGCAACAACGCAAAAAAAGCGGTGGCTTCGGAGAAGAACTCCGCACCTCTGCTCGGACAGATGAAGATCTATCTGATCTATCTGATCTGTCTACAGATAGATGATCTAGTTCCTTACCTGCCGTTGTGAGAGGTTGTGCAAGATCTGCCATATAGGGCAGATCATCCAACCCAGGACACATACGCTATACATAGATCGTGCTGATATTACGGGGGACCAATAGTAAACAGGACCTACGGCACACACAAAAACTTACATATTTCGCTATTTTTACCAACAATATTTGGTCCTATTTACTATGGCCCCCCGTAATAGTACGGGTTCCACCCGGCAACATGAACTCGACCCTTTTTTTATAAGACTGCAGTCCCGTTTTGGGGACAAATCAGTCAAATTATAAGTACTTTGTCCTCAAAACGGGACTACTGCAGCGCTAAAAAAACGGTCAACCAGACCCTAACGGGGTTAAGGGACAAATCTGCCCTGAAAAAATTGAATAGCTGTCCAGGGTGTGGAGAACTCTGTTGGTAGCCGAATATTTCCCGAAAAAATAGAAACGCATCGCGAGGGCGTTTTTGCACCTTCCCCGTTGTCGAGAAAAAATCAGCTTTGAAGTTCGTCCGAGGGGGGGGGGGGGGGGGGGGGGGGGGGGGGGGGGTGTTATCTTATCACCCAGTGTGTTATAGGGTGTGTTTATATTTTTACCCAGTGTGTTATGGGGGGTGTGATATATTATCACCCAGTGTGTTACGGGGGGGGGGATGTTATCTCACTCAGTGTGTAATATGGTGTGTGTTATATTATCACCCAGTGTGTTATGGGGGGTGTGTTATCTTATCACCCAGTTAGTTACGGGGGTGTGTTATCTTATCACCCAGTGTGTTGTGCGGTGTGTTATCTCATCACCAAGTGGTGTGTTATCTTATCACCCAGTGTGTTATGGGGGGTGAGTTATCTTATCGCGTGTTATACAGTGTGTTAATATTATCACCCAGTGTGTTGCA
The DNA here is from genome assembly GCA_031763025.1 of Macrocystis pyrifera. Taxonomy (NCBI): domain Eukaryota; class Phaeophyceae; order Laminariales; family Laminariaceae; genus Macrocystis; species Macrocystis pyrifera. The sequence goes on along the minus strand of JASSKH010000024.1, from coordinate 6,541,835 downwards.
CGGTGTGTTATCTCATCACCAAGCAAAAAAAGTGTGTTATACGAACGGTACTCTCCTCGTTGCCGGAAAAATCAGGCTGGTTGAGATTGAAAGGAGAAAGAACAATAATTTCGGCAACGGTTGATGAGGTCAACTCGCGGGACGGTATTGATTAGTTGTCCTGTGCAGAAGGCTAAACTCTCTTTGCGTTTCATACCAGGCATACATACATCTCTTTGTTTGGTTTTAGGGTGTGGATACAAACCGGGAGGTGGGTTGTGTGGCGAAACCACTCTGCGGGCGGGGGGGCGGGGGGGCAGTAACGAACTTTGTCCCATGCAAGAAGAGCTTGCATCAACGACTTACAGAGCAACCCGATTCCAGGAAAATTCTTTGGTTCCGAGTCGTGATGGTACTTGACTACAGATAGGCTGATATACGCGGGTGGTGGTCGGGAGGGCGGCAATCGAAGGATTCGTATTGCTCCGCGGCCTATACCGAACCGATAAGTTTCTGTCTACAATCGGTTTCCGGGTTCAATGCAATACCCGTTATGCGAGTTCGTTATTTTTGTTGTTCGTTCTTTGCTTTCTCGCTTTTTTCGTCTTCGTGGCTGTCGACCACCGCTGCCGCCTACATGGGATAAGGGTAGCCCGGTGGGGTGCCTCTGGGTGGGATCAGGGTAGCCGGTGGGCCTCCGGCGGCTCCTGCGGAGGGCTAATGTATTTCCTGCACCCCGTGGATGGGAGCAAGGTACCAAATGGGATCATATCCTGGTGGGATCAGGGTGAGGCTGGGATCAGGACGGAAAGGCCCGATCGCCGGGCGCCACCTATAGAAATTTCCTTACCAGGTATTTTTTTTTCTCTTCTCTGTAAGCGGTTCATATGTACTGCTCAAGAATCACCCTGTCGTGGAATGATGGGCTTGAATTGAAGGATTATAGCGATAGCGAGGCGGTACAGCCTACACACCAGGTAGGGGATAGGACCCGGCAGCCAGACATCCCCGATAATGGAATCCAGTCTGTCGACGACGCCACATGTGAGACGTCAGTCCAGCAGCAGGTATTACGGGGGGTCCATAGTTAATAGGACCTACGGTACACATACAAACCTATATATTTACCTATTTTTACCAACAGTATTTGGTCCTAGTTACTATGGTCCCCCGTAATAGTAGACAGCGGTAGTATTTGGTGAGTGTTTGGTCAACTGCTTCCTGTGGGTGTGGAGTGCGGGAGATACGCCGAGGTGGATAGTGTGCGGTAAAACCACACTCTCGAGGGGCAGCATTGAAATCCTATCTCAAGGATGCCCCTGCCGAGGTGACAGGACTCGAAGGGTGTTGTTAGTGGTACTGAGGGATGTACCATCTAGGGGGCTAGACCTGGTATCCTCACCTGGACCAGCTCTCTTACTTCCTAATTCTGATGGCAAAGCCCTGCATTCTCTATGTAGTCCACACAGCCCACAGACCACGGACCTTTTGTTGAAGGGAGAAGGAGAAGGATTGCTGCTCCCAGTGGCTCCATACTCTCGAGCACCACCACTCTGTCCCGAAATATAGGGAGCGTTTATATACAAATATTCAATTCAAACAATCGTTATTTTTAGGGACAAAGTGGTAAGCTTACTGGGAGTGTTGAGTATCTACCGTAGTACTGCGAGTATTCGCAGTATGAGAGTACTATCACGGGGGGCCATAGTAAACAGGACCTACGGTACACACAAAAAACATATCTATTTGTCTTTTTTTACCAACAATATTTGGTCCTATTTACTATGGCCCCCCGTAATGGCGGCCAAAATACTGCCAGTAGAAACCCGCAGCATCCCCAGTACCGAACCCCAACAGACCGCGGGTACTCGCAGTACCCGCCCGAACTACTGCGAGTAGATATATCGGCAGTACACACGCAGTACCGACCCTGGAAATGTCTGAAGAAACACTGTTTGCTGAACCACTGTCCCTAAATATAACTTACTTTCGGACTTTTTATTACGAGGGGCCATAGTGGCGGCGTCCCCGGTGGCTTGGTAGGTGGTCCGCGTGCCTATCAAGATCAATTTCGTGGGTTCAAGCCTCACCGAGTGCATGCTCGTAGGGACTTTTTCTTGCATAAAAAGAGATTGATTAGCGGAAAGCGCGAGAGCGTGAGTTAGCTACATTCGATGAAAATCGACGAGCAGTGGGAATGCTGAACCCTATGCGCTATAAAAAATAAAGGCACGTACCGGGGGGGAGAAGGGAAGACACCTGTGACCACGGCTTGTCCAGAAGGTCGTCGAGGGTAAAACCTCCTACGAGTGGGCTGGAAAGTAAAAGTGAAAAAAATAAATAAAAAATAGTGAGTAGGACCTACGGTATACACAAAAACCTATATATTTCATCATTTTTACTAACAGTATGTGGTCCTATTTGATTTACTATGGCCCCCCGTAATAGTGTTTAGGGAAAGAGTGGTGTGCTGTACCACCCTCAGGAAGGAAATGTAAGGATCGTTTAGATTCCATATCAATGCCTGAACGGTGCTATTACGGGGGGCCATAGTAAACAGGACTCACGGTAGACACAAAAACCTATATATTCACCTATCTTCACTATTACGGGGGTCCATAGTTAACGGGACCAAATTTGTTAGTAAAAATAGTTAAATATATAGGTTTTTATGTACACCATAGGTCCTGTTAACAATATTTTGGTCCTATTTACTATGGTCCCCCGCAATAATACAAAAGTTCAGGATGGTGCGCACGTATCCAGTATCACAAGAATTTCAAGAGGCTTTTCATTGCCTCGCTCGGAGTTCGAGCACAAGCACGTATGTAGGCGTTTCTCCTTGGCGGGCCGGGCCTATACCTCTGCCTGCATAACAGCAGGATAAAGGAGAGATGGCCGTGCGTACGTAAATGCGAAGCAGTTAGTTCTCTCCGTCATCAGTTGAATAATAAAAAAAAAGCTGTGTGAATTTGCTGCATCTCTCGCGAGGGAAACAGAATCAGCACCAACCCTGGGGTCTGCATGTATGTGCCGCGGATCTCAGATCTCGGTGAGCAGAAACGACGAGTGGACCGCTGTTCTGAGCGGGAAGGGGTATACGGGTCCACACAACGTCCGAAAATACAAAGACCGTTGGGTTATTACTGCTGTACAATATTTCTACTACGGGGGACCATAGTAAATAGGACCAAATATTGTTAGTAAAAATATAAAATATATAGGTTTTCGTGTATACCGTAGGTCCTATTTACTATGGACCCCGGTAAATAGTGTGGACACGTATGTACTGCTGTACTATTAATAATAGACGGTTGACCTTTCAGAACAGTGGTCATGCACGCGACAAAGCTTTGCCTCGATCCCATCACGTGTGTACAAACAAACAGCTGTAGTACTCGGACGTGTATCCGTCGACATCCGGCAGCACATCCAGCAGCAGTGTCGACGTTGTATGTATACCGGTGGATAGTCAGCACCGCCGTGGGTGAACATCGTACAGCTATTACGGGGGTCCATAGTTAATAGGACCTATGGTATACATAAAAACCTATATATTTACCTATTTTTACGAACAAATTTTGGTCCCATTAACTATGGACCCCCGTAAATAGTTTCGACTAAAAAAAAAGTACATCTTCAATGTTCGTACATCCTTCGACATTCGCATTGGTATGTTATTATTGTTCTCTCGACGGTTCGGTGGGGGGGGGGGGGGGGAGGGGGTACTCGACATCATGCATGGCCGTAGTCGGGAGGGCTCTCTACTGGCACAGCAACAGTACGAGGACCGCGGCACCGGTCCGCTGCTTCTCGTTTTCCTACGATGATGCCAGTACCCGAGAGTACCAAACAGGAAGGGGATAAGATTAGCAAAAAGTTTCTATGTAATTTATGGAAACAACGTAATGAGCGCCCAATTGTTGGAGGTGTCTCTATTATTGATAAGAGTAGGAAGCTCCGTCTCGAAAGGGATGCGTGGTCAATGGTCAAATGACTAAGGCAAGCAACAAATGAGTACGCCCGCCCCCCCCCCCCCCCCCCCCCCCCCCCCCCCCCCCCCCCCCCCCCCCCCCCCCCCCAGCCAACCACTGGCCGGGGCTCGTATATCAATCTCGGACGACCGAGATCCCCAACGGTAGTAAATCATCGACATCGTATTCCTTCCGAATCGCCACCAGTCAATCGCACACAATAAGCATGACTGCTGTAGGACGGCGGTGTGCCACACACCATCTATCTGTAGCCGCTCCGTTGTGTGGCCGCTCCGTTCCGTCCACCTTCGAAAGAACAAAGGGCGGTGGGCGGGAGAAGACGACTACAGCAACAATCCTACTGCTGTCCGCAGAGTCTCTGTTAGTATGCCTACCGACAACAGCAGTAGCAGGCAATATTGTGCCGTCCGCTTGCGTACTTCTTCTGCTTTGTACCGTGTACAGCTGCGCGTTGAGCACAAGACAAGCAGATCACACTGCCCTCAATAAAACCTGCTTCAGAATCTCCTGTTGCTTCCTCTAAAGACAGCTACTACGAGTTTCACTATTAATATTAATAAATGTCAGCATGTCAGCCCTTCTGTAAGCGAGTACCATGCTTAGAGATGCATACGTGGACAATTTTTGCAGAAATTTATCAGTTTTCCCATAAGTTTTCCCAAGGTCTTCCCAACAAAACTTCGATAATCCGCCCTCGGCTTTGTTCTCTTGCTATTTCTTATATTAATAGCTCTCGTACGGTACGCGAACAATATCCTCGCTGCGATACTCGTCGTTAAAAGCTACTATTAATATTAATAATACCAGTAGTATTCATGGTATCAAGAGAGCGCCAAAGAGAGCCTCCGTCGAGACTCGTCTGTCGTGTCGAGAGATGGAGATGGAGATCCACAAGCTGCAGTTACTTACTGACGCTAACACTGCTGGGTCATCCATTGAGCTGGCGCGGGTGGGGTCGGGGGGCGAGGGGGGGGGGGGCGGGGGCAGGGGGCAGGGGGTTCTAGCCCGATAACGCCGTAGTTGTACAGCTGAAAGAGACTACATCAACTCGCTCGGTCAGTTGGTGACACTTTCTGCGAGACGACCGGGCGGGTGTGCACGGCGACAACAATAGTGGTGGTGTTGGTAGTGGTAGTTGTGGTGGTGGTTGTGGTGTACCTGGTGCTCTGTACGTAGTGCTATACATGTGGGGGCATAGATACTCTCGCAGCAGTTGTGTGAGCCAAAACTGAAGAACAAAGGCTGTGGAAGAGCCAGCTCCAAAAATTACAAAAAAAAAACTACGTAAAAAAAAAAACTAAAAGCAACGTCGGTACTCTACGTATACTCCACTTACCTTGGGGTTTGCTCGACGTCGGTGGACCGGTTCGACATGCTCGACGTGGGGGCCTCGCTCCGGCCGTTGCTGCTGTAGACAGGTACGGTGACAGGGTTCAGTCTCGTCCGCTCTCCATCTTTGCCCAACTCTGTTGTTTCGTTGAGACTCATGATTGTTCTATTACTAGCAGTACTGCTGCCCACAGACTATATATACGCACGGCACTGCTGCACGCTACGATATAGCTTCTCCTCCACGGGCCAGTGTTCGATGACACTTTTATCCTGATGCACACGGTTGAAGTAGAGGGTGCGCGCGACAGCGCTGCGGACAACGTGTGCCGAGGACTGCACCAGAACAACAGAGAGAGCAGAGACAGCGAGACAGAGAGGTTTGTTGCTGAGGATGATGTATAGGACCGGCATAAGTGACAATCGAACATCGAAAACATGCTCAAGGGGTTTCCACATTGAATCGGTACCCGTTTTATGTTGGTTCTTTTACCGGAATCCGCACCAGACTCAGAAGGCAGAAGTACAATTGTTGGTTAGGCTCTGCTCTGTGAGAGGTGGGGGAGATTTCACAGCAAGGGGGCGAAGCACACAAGCTGTCTGTGTCTGCGAGAGGGAACTAAAACGGACGGGAGAAAGCTCTTGGCAACAAAGCTGGAGAAGGGGAGAGGCAGTGCTTCCTCGTCCAATTTTGAACTGCTGCAGCAGCCCGTAGGAGGGACATTTTTTATCTGGGGCTTTGTGGCGATTCCGTCGTGAATCGCGACAAACAAAAAAGCGGCGCTCGCGAGCGGATCCCTCAGCCCTACTAAATAAGCGGAACATCTCCCCGGGAGCGAAGGAAGCTCATCATGGTGAGTCTCGCTGCCAGAGTGTTCGGGCGCGATTTGCGCAACAGGTAGAGACTTTGCCCCGTGCTTGTGTGTGACGCGTATGTCCGTTTTCGTCTCAAAACTTCATGGATAGGGCTTTTTTTTCCTTTCCGTTTCCCGACAAGTAAAAAGAAATCAAAGCATGATGAATAAGCACGCAAACCCAAGCAAATGCTCTCCGATGCAGTCCCATGTGACCACCCACGACGAAGCGTCACAACGACTTCAAAGCAGTTAGTAGACCAAGCATTGTAGTTTGTTCACTAGCCATATCTGTCAACCTATCTCCCACCATGCAAGCCGTTACCCCCCGGCCACCTCGCGTGCTCGGTACCTTGAGGACATGAGCTCGCCCCTTCGCCTTCTCGATTGCCTCAAAATCAAGTGCTTTAGACATTTCTGCCTTACTACGCTATGTTACTGTTAATATCAAGACGATCAAGCACCCCCCGACAATCTTTCGGGTTTTCTGTGCTTATTCTTATCCGATATTCTTGTTTGCACATGGCGCCGGTTATCATGCAGAGCAGCAGCAGCACCGCAAGTGCGGCAACACCCTGCGAGCACCACCAAGCAGCAAGCAACAGCAGCAGTACGTACACAGCAGCAGCAACCACAGCCGCAGCTAAATAGTATTTTGGCACGCATTTAGCAAGCATCGTCTTGATGGCTCGTCAGCATTCATTCCGCAGGGACAAACAAACGAAACAAGTGCCAAGCAGGGATAGCAGCAGCAGCAGCAGCAGCCGCCGCAGTTAATTGCAGGAACACAGCAGCGGCGACAATAGCAGTAGTATTATTATAGTAGTGGTGATAACTTTGCATACGTATACACACAGTAGTTGCGTCCGTAAGCAGCAGCAGTAGTGGTAGTGCGTTCGTAGCCTCTGCAGCTTTGCATACCACGCATGGCGGGCAGTTTTCTTCCTACACTATCATTAATAGTAAGATACCGGTACGACTACTGCTGTACTTTGTAGCCCAACCACTGCTGTTACTGCTGCTCCTGCGATACAGCAGAGTGCCTGGTATTCCGTCAGTCGCGACCGCCCCTCTCCGCGGACATATTAGGTGTGTATACATGACTGACTGCTCTTGCCGTGCTGAATAAGCTTCCACTTTCCACCCGACCCCCTTGATGCCATGCACGTTGTGCGTGTTGTCGGTGAATACGTAGTGCAACAACAGCAGCAGTGCTTAGCTCTGCTGTATTTGTCCGACAGATAGACCAACCAGACCTATATTTGTACCAGATTGGTGTGTACGTTGCAGTACCGTAGACTACTGCCGTATCAGAAGCAAATATGCTCGTAGACTATTGATAGTGCCCACAGTAGTGCCCACAGGCACAAGTACGTACTGGTACGAAGGAGTGGTGTACCTGGTATACTGTTAATACTACCGTCGTATATATATATATTTATTTTTATAGGAGGGGTGGACTAATGCTGTGGGAGCAGTAGGCTACTGACGTATTAATAGCAGCAGTAGAATGCGGCCTTAGAAGTACAGCAGTAGTATACTACTGCCGCGGGAGTCGTCGGCTACTGCCTCAGCATAAATAGTGCGAGTGGGAGCAGTAGACTACTCCAGTAATAGGAGGCAGTAGACTAAAAGAGCAGTGGAATACCGCCCTAGGAGCACTGGACTGCTGCCTATACCGACTTACTCGCTGCTTTCGACTCGCGATGCCCCCCCCCCCCCCCCCCCCCCCCCCCCCCCCCCCCGACGCGTCCCGCCACCTTTTTGCGCCCTTGGCTATGCGCTTGCTTTACCATACCGACTACGACACCGACCACAAACTCACCACCAGGTTGTGTACCAACTATGCACTGACTTATACCGACTACAAATGACTACCTACAACACGGATGATAGCACACCCCCCTTGTTTAACACACCCCTGTTCGAAAGAACACCCGGGGGTACATTTAAAAGCACAGTACATATATATATATATATCGACCGTCACTTTATCACCGGGGGGTACGTTGAATACCACACCCCCTTCGGACGTACCCCCTGAAAGCATATCAATCCCCGAAGTATTACACCCGGCAGACATCGTCCACCCACAGCACACACGCACGGGTATGGATACCGGTATCAGCCTGAGTCAGAGTTGGATGTGGTTTCCTTTCTTGATTTGGTAACGGTACGTAACCGCTAGGCGGGTACGGTACGGTAGTTTTTTTGGCCAATCACGGAATTGGTCGTTACAAAACGATGGTGGCCAACCATGGACTTTGTCGTTACAAAACGACGCGCACTGCTACTGCTGTACGGTACCGGTGCTGGCTGGGTATGTTTTGGTTGCTATGCTTGGTGTGGGCTGTAGAAAGAAAAGTTTTATACCAAACCTCAGCGGTCAGAAGTGTTTCGGTTGCACAAGGCCTCTGAGGTTCAACCCTCGGGAATTTCGTCGTCGAGTGTGGTACCGGTACCGGTAACCTTTCTCCAAGAATGCACAAAGGCGGGGTTTCTTGCTGTCATCCCCGGGTTACGGGTATAAGCGTGGGCCTTACTATCACCGGCGTTGCGTGGGGATGGAGAAAAGGAACTGGCTTCAGACCACAAACCCTCGTGCATTAGCACACCCATTTGTCGACACGTCCCCTTATAGGTACACCACTGTAGCACCCCCCCTTGTTATCACACCCCCTGCAGTCTACCAGGGCCTCTTCACACTCCATAGCATTGAAACATACCGCTAGCACACCCCCTCGTTGTCAAACTCTCTCTGGTCGTCTGGCCGAGTCTGTTGGCACTCGTCAGCAACCGACGTCCCGTTATCACCCCCCCGCGTTATCACACCCCATCGCTGTCACCACCCCCAGCGGCGTGGCTCCCGTGCATGGTGCTCATCACCGGGGTATAATACGCTAGATACCACCTCTTCCCCTCTAAGAGCACCCCCGGTGATAATATTTTCAAAGGTCAAGAAACTTATCACCGGGGTTGTGCTTCCATCCGTGTTGTACGTACGGTATGCCGACTAACTGGGTGCACCACTTCTCGATCCCCTCCACCCACTCCGTCTCGAAAGGGATGTGTAGAGTCAAATGGTCCAAATAAGGCACGCAACAAATGAGTACCCGTACTGGTACATACCAATCCCTCCCCCCCGACTACGGCCATGCCTGATAATGAGTACACCCCCCCCCTACCCACCCACCCACCCACCCACCGACACACGCGCTCGCCACCTTTTTTGCCCTTGGGGTCTACCTCTCTGTTCTTAGGGGACCCTGTTGGACAAGCCCATGACGGAGAAGGAGACGGAAACCGAGACGGGGGCGGACGGTGTGGAGTTCGGAGTATCGGCAATGCAGGTATATTAATCGCTGTGCGATCCACCTCATCTGTCGGTTGAGGGCCAGAGGCCTCTGACTTTCGACCTTTTTAGGGCAAAACGGCAGTAGTCCCGTTTTTGGGGACAAACCAGTCAAATTCTAAGTAATTTGTTCCCGAAACGGGAATGCTGCAGTGCTACATACTCTAAATGGGTCACGTGACCATTTTGCGGGACTATGGAACTGGGTCGCGTACGTAAGCCTTTTGTTTTCTTACAGCAGCAGCCGTAGTGCTGTACTCTGTACGTAACGTAAACGTATATACCCGGACTCTACTTCCTGATTCCCAGTAACTTGTCCTGTGAGCGGGAGTGCGGTCCTTAAATATCTGTTTTAGCCCTGCAGTCAAGTCTCGTTTTGGAGGCAGACCTAGTTGGAATTTGACTGGTTTGATCCCCCATAACGGGACTGGCTGCAGTGCTATTTTTTCGGGGGACTATAGTAAATAGGACCAAAAAATGTTAGTAAAAACAGGGCAATATGTACAGTAGGTTTTTGTGGGTGCCGTAGGTCCTATTTATAATGATGGGGTCGAGGGGATTTCTAAGCCTGCTTGCTGCCTTGTAGGGTAAAACTGCAGCCAGTCCCGTTTTGGGGACAAAACTGCTTGGAATTTGAGGGGTTAGTCCCCCCCAAAGCGAGACTGCAAACAGTACTACCACGAGTGGTGGCCCCTAATATATAGGCCCTATACGATACGGGGGGCGAGAAGCATCCCAGCGTATTCATGAACATTACGAATGCAGCACCGATGGAAAGCCCCATCATCATCAACCGCGTGTTTTTGCACTGACGCAGTGGTTCTTGAGATAAACGCACCACAGGAGTGGGTGCTTTGGGCTTATTTTGGGCCTATTTACTGTTTGCCGTGGGCCTCCGTGATGATGGGGTTGAGGGTGGTTAGTTAACCCTGCCGCCTTTTATTACGGGGGTCCATAGTTAATATTGGTATACACAAAAACCTATATGTTTGCCTATTTTTACTAACAATATTTGGTCCTATTTTGCTATGGTACCCACGTAGTAGGACAAAGTGCAGTCACTCCGGTTTTTGGGGACTAATCTACTTGGAGTTTGAGTGGTTTGATCTCCGATAACGGGACAATTGTGGTGTCGTAAAAGGGTTGATAGCAAACTGTTTACGGGGGACCGTAGTAAATAGGACCTAAACCTCTATATTTCCCTATTTTTACTCAACAATATTCGGTCCTATTTGCTATGGCCGCCCGTAGTACTCAGAATTTGAGTGGTTTTTCCCCCAAAACGAGACTGCTGTTTGCCCTATATAGAAGACTTGCCACTCTGAACCGAAATATAGAGACCGTTAGCATACAATTATTAAATCTCAATGTTTATTATATTTAGGGTCGGAGTGGTATAACCTATTGACAGATAGCGACCACGGCCAGAACAAAGGACAGCAGTGTGGGTGCTATGTATCAGCCGTATGCCAAAGCGAGCGGGCGTCCAGCAGCACTGGTAGGATCAGGCTCATGTTGCACCCCGTGCCCTACGTAGGCCTCCTTGCGTTCAACCATGTTAACTCGGGCACCATGTTGAAGAATATCGTTCACCAATCACGCGGTGGCCGTTGCCAAGATCTCCGATTACCGTCCGTTTTTTCCGTTCTAAAATTCCTAAGAGTTTTTTTTTTCAAACACTGCCAATCACAGCAGCCCTACTACTACTGCTGTAGACCAATCCACAGCAGCCCTACTACTACTGCTGTAGACCAATTCCAAGTAGTTTGTCTCGAACGAAAATTTAAAGGGGATTACAGCAGTGTCGAAGAGGGGTTTTGATTGTTTTTTACACGTCGGACAGGTCGTTGATTCCTAATTGATCTAGATCAATCGGGACAGATAGATATTGGACCTGATCTGTGCTGGTATATATGATCTACGGTTTTTCCTGCATAAAAAAATGATTAGCGGAAACCGCGAGAGCATGAGTAAGCAACATTAGATGAAAATCGAGGAGCAGTGGGAATGCTGAACCGTATGCGCGATAGAATGGAGGCACGTACGGGTGGTGGAGAAGGGACGACACCTGTGACTACCGCTTGTCCAGAAGATCGCTGAGGGTAAAACCTCCTATTAATACGAGTTGAGCTGGAAAGTGAAAGTGTTGACTGAAAAAAATAATACCAGGTAAAAAATAACAAAACCAGCTCATGTTGCCGGGTGGAAACCTTATATCCTGCATGATCTACTCTTACCCCGTGCTCTGCTGCTGTGGAATGTGTTTCCTGCGCTGGACCTGTAGTACGCAGATAGATAGATCATGCACAGCTTTTGTTGAAACGATGGGTTAGGATGTGGGTGATCTGGATGGTGATCTATCCGCCCGCCCGACGTGGGAATAGGTTTGACCCCGTCCTGGCCTCTGCAGACTTTACTTGGAGTATTAACTATTAACGGTTGGTAGGGAGTAAGTAGCTTTCACGACTGTCAGTCTCGGCGATGCAGACAGGTGCTGTACGGATCAAATGTCGTTGGTCGACGGTCTAGTAGTTGGTTTGACCCGTCAAGGCCTCTTTGGTCTGATATACTTGTTTTAGGGTGGGGAGTTTTTTTCACGGCTGTGTGTCAAGGGTCTACTATCACTTTTGACCCGTCAAGGTCTGCATAGACGTAGGATCTAAATATGCTGGTTTTAGTGTGGTACAGCAGTTCGTCAAAGGTCTATTAACGATTTTGACCCGTCAAGGCGTGCATAGAGTTGGCTTCAATGTACTGCTGTAGTTTTAGTGTGAGGGAGTTCCTTGTCGGCTGTCCGTCAACCGTCTTTCAACAATTTTGACCCGTCAAGGCCTGCATAGGCTTAGTCTATAATGTAGTAATGCCAGTGCGGGGAGCTCCTTGACGGCTGTTCGTCAAAGGTTTATTAACACTTTTGACCCGTCAAGGCCTGCATAGACTTTGTAGGCTCTGTTGTACCTGGTACTAGTTTTAGTATGGGTAGTTTCTTGACAGCTGCCGTCGAAGATCTATCAACACTTTTGACCTGTCACGGCGTGCATAGTCTTAGGCTCTAATGTACTAGTTCTAGCATGGAGAGTCCGTTGACCGCTGTCCGTCAAGGGTCTATCAACATTTTTGACCCGTCAAGGCCCGCATAGGCTTACCTGGTACCTGGTAGGCTCTAACGTAATAGTTTTAATGCGGGCAGTTTCTTGACGGGCGTCCGTCAAGGGGCAAGAGTGTCGTCAACCATCGCATCATCTTTGGTCTGGCCCCGTCCCGGTCCCGCCGGTGGTACTCCTGTGGAATAGCCGTGCGTGTTTGTTTTAAGAGTTGTATAATACTGGCTGTACCAGGTACTTACTATTGTGGTGGTGGTAAGAGGTGGTGGTAGCGGTGGTGATGGTGATGGTAATGGTGTTGGTGTTTGTTGTCATGCAGTGGAGGTGGCGTTTTTGTTTGGAGAAGCGGGGGGGGGGGGGGGGGGGGGGGGGGGGGGGGGGGGGGGGGGGGGGGGGGGGGGGGGGGGGGGGGGGGGGGGGGGGGGGACCACTGCTGTGTGGCTCGGTTTGCTCCTGCGATGTGATAGCTACCGTCCGTGTCTGAGCACATGCTATGGAGGGAGAGAGGGCCGAGTGAACCCAACCCAACCCGACCCGACCCCCCCCGCGCATGATAGAGCTGGCGGGTGAGGTAGACATGAAGGACCCCGACATGATCATCACCACCAACCAACCAACCATTCAGTCAACCAACCAAATCAAATATCAACCAACCGATTAATAAGTCAAGCAACCAATCCAACCCAACCCAACCCAACCCCCCCCCCAAATGACAGGGCTGGCGGGTAGACATGGAAGATTCTCACACCATAATCACCAACGTGGGGGGTCTCGAGGGTCATTCGTTCGTTGCCATATATGATGGGCATGGGGGGGCGCTGTGCGCTGCTTACGCGAGCGAACACATGATGCGTCACATCATGGAAACTGAGGACTTTGCGGCCTACTCGGAGTCGACCGACAAGGACACGGGGGTGAGTGAGACCATGCATGGGGTTTCTATTTTTGTGGCCTTTTTTTTCGGGGGGGGGAGGGGGGGGGGGGGGGGGGCATCATGGAGACTGATAAATACGCGATCTACCCGGAGTCGGCTGAGATGGACACGGGGGTGGGTGGGTCAGGTTTCTAGTTATATTGTTGCGTTTTGGGGGGAAGCGTGGGGAAGTGTCGGCGGAAGGAAGGGGGAGGGGAGGAGGGGGGGGGGGGGGGGGGGGGGGGGGGGGGGGTGTACTCATTATCATTATCATGCATGATGGCCGTAGTCGTATGACCATAGAACCTCACATCCCTACATTGCCGGGACGGAGCGCGTCGGGTTTTCACCGACCAGGCAGACATTGATTGCACCAAGCGCGAAGCGCCGTGAGGTGTTGGACGAGGCGCATGAAGGGTGAGCTGCATCCTTCTAAGAACCGCTTTAGAGGCGGATTTCCTTGCATATGGATGACAGCATCAATGAATTGATTCGATTTTGGAAAGGTGGGAGGGGGGAGGGGCGTACTCATTTGTTTCTTGCCTTAGTCATTTGACCATTGACCACGCATCACTTTCGAGACGGAGCACCGTTCCTACTCCTAATAGAGACACCCTCCAACACTTGGGCGCTCATTACGCTGTTTCCATATATTTCATAGAAACTTTTTGCTAATCTTATGGGGGGGGGGGGGGGTGTATAGAAGGGTGGTAAGGGGGGGGGGGGGGATGAACCAGTGGGGTTTCTGTTATTTTAGGGGAAGAGGCGATGGGGAGGGGTTGGGGGGGGGGAAGGGGAGATTGGAGGGTAAGCGGGGGGGGGGGGGGGGGGGGGGGGCGGTCGGCGAGTGGGGGGGGTCGGGGGGGGAAGGGGGGATACACACGGAGGCGGTGGAGGGAGGGAGGGAGGGAGGTGGTCGTAGTTCTCCCCGGGAAAAAAAAAAAGCGTTTGCGTTGATTGAAGGAGGAGGTAAGCTTCGGCTGGCCTTTTATGTTTTGTCAAGTTTCGTTTTTTTCATCTTGGAACCGATTTATGAGGAGTTTAAGATGGATTTTTTCCTCTCGGGTGTTGCAATATGTTTACTGTAGGAGTTGCGTCCACTCACATGGTCTGGTTACCATCAACCGCCCCCCCCTTTTGTCCCGTCTCCCTCCTCGCCCACCCCCCCCCTTCCCTTTCCCTCTTACCTTGTTGTAACCCTGGCACAAGACTATTGATGGAGAAGGCATTGTACGCTTCCTTCTTGTCCTGCGACCGTGTGATTGGCAACGATCCCCCCCCCCCCCCCCCCCCCCCCCCCCTTCCCCCAATTTCCGTGTGGAAACCCTGTAAAAAACCTCAACTTTTGCTGGAGAGGGCATTATACGCCGCCTTATTGCCCTGTGGCCGTTCGACTAAAGTCGATCAGTACGCCAGGAAAAACAAGGGCCACAGCGGTAGCCCATAACCCCCCTCTCCCCCTCCCATGTCTTGTACCGTGTGGAAACCCTAAAAAAGTAATGGAATCAGTTGCTGGAGAAGGCATTGTACGCCGCCTTCTTGCCCTGCGACCGTCCGATTAAGGTCGATCAGGACGCTATGCATGACACGGATGTAGCCAACAACCCCGTCCCCTCCCCCTCACTCCGTCTCGAAAGGGATGCGTGGTGTCAATGTTCAAATGATTACTAAGGCAAGCATCAAAATGAGTACGACCCCCCCCCCCCCCCCCCCCCCCCCCCCCCCCCCCCCCCCCCCCCCCCCCCCCCCCCCCCCCCCCCCCCCCCCCCCCCCCCCCCCCCCCCCCCCCCCCCCCCCCCCCCCCTTCCCCTCTCCCCCTGTTTGTCTTTTCGTGTGGAAACCCTGAATCATTTAAATCAAAACAGTTGCTGGAGAAGGCGCTGTACGCCGCCTTCCTGTCCTGCGACCGCTCGATTAAAGTCGATCAGGACTCCAGCAAAGACGAGGATCACAGCGGTAGTACTGCGGTGGCGGCTTTCATCACGCCCACGCATTTCGTACTGGCGCACGCGGGAGACTCGAGGGCGGTGCTTGCTCGCGGGAAGAAGGTATGCCACCGTCTATCAACATCAACAGAAAGTTTTGGCAAACCTGGCATTATACTCTCTACCGGGTACCGGGTGTACATTACCGTACGAAGTATATATATACGACGCGTTCAAAGATGAGAGGTATCAATCACACTTCCGCCCAAAAAATGTTTTTTCGGAATGACGGGGCCTCCTTAAAACCCAAAATCGTCGGAATGATGCCAATCTTGTTTCGAAAAATGACGTTTTTGTATACTTGGGTCATGGGAATATTCGTAGGGATGGAAATTGATTTTTGATGATTTCAGTTTTCGGGTGAGGTATGGAGCTCCTTGAGGTCAAGTGAGGAGCCTCAGAAAATTTAGGGTGAACCTCTATCGTAGAACGCCTCGGGCACGGGGGGGGGGGGGGGGGGGGGGGGGCAGGAGGAGGGGGGGAAGGGGACAGGAGGAGGGGAGGGGGGAGGGAGGAGGAGGAGGAGGAGGCGAGAAGGAGGTGGAGGGGGGGGGGGGGGGGGGGGGGGGGGGGGGGGGGGGGGTTAGCAAGGGTAGCAAGGGGTTAGGGGGGGCGGGGAAGAAGAGGAGAAGTGGGAAGGAAAGGAGGAGGGTTTTTTGTATCGATGACTCGGTTGACTGGCGGGCTTGCTTGTCTGGTTTTGCTTGTTTTGGTTGCTTGCTAGTAATGGCTCGCTTGCGTGCTTTACCTCGACTGGGTGGCTGCCTTTCTTTGGTCAGCTTGGCTTGCTTGCTTGGAAAGAAAGCATGACAGGTACCTTGTGTGGCTTTAGCTACTGGTTCCATAGTAAATAGGACCTACGGTACACACAAAAAAACCCATATATTTACCTATTTTTACTAGTATATTTGGTCCTATTTACTATGGTCCCTAGTAATACCACACTTTTAAGAGGGAGGAAGGGCGGGATGGAGGCACGCGGGCAGGGGTAGAGGGTGAGGGGATCGGGGGGGGGTGGGGGGGGGGGGGAGAAAGGGGGGGCATTTTTCTCTGTGGCTTTGTCGGTAAGTGCTGCTGCGTGGTAAGCTGGAAGGGTACCCCGTCCAGAACAGTACGATAAACATCGCAACACGTACGCGAATTGTTTCACGGCTGTGTTGAAAGGCCACCGAAGGGATGGTGTCTTTATTGATAATAGCAGTAACACTTCTTCGTCTTGGTTTTTGCTCATTCCAGCTGCTCGCCCCCGCTGCTCAGTTGAGAAGGTCGCTTCGGCTGCTGCTCGGTTCGGATCCTCTGCTGCTCATTCGGCTGCTCGCGGCGTCTCCTCCCGGCTGCTCGCGGCGTCTCGTTCACCGTTCACTTTGGTGTTACAAAACTGCGAGTTAGAAATGATCCGTTCTGAGTTGCACGCTCCTCGGAAACGAGTGTACTGTCCGCTGTTGAGTGGTTTCATGAATTTTCCCCCCGCTCCCCGCCCCCAAAATGCCTCCCTGGAATATACACGTGTTGCGCGTCCCCTTTCCACACACCCACACCACCTCTCCCCCGCCCTCCCCTGGTATACGTTCGCAGTACACCTAGCTTTTGATGCGAGGGTCTACGGCCATTTTGCTTCGTCCATGCAGGACATGAGTACACCCCCCCGTTCCTCTCTCCCCAGGCATATCCACACAACCCGTATCACTTATCCACTCGCCCCCGCCCCCCCCCCCCCCTTCTCTATGCCTCCTGTGAGGTGGAGAACCTTCACTCCGCGCAGGCGGGATGATCGCATCGCGTAGTGTTTATGGTAAGGTACCCACGGGGCAGTTGCATACTGTAGTACTCCCGTTGCTGTCTCTGGAAGTGGCCACACCGGAAATTAAATTTAGTCATTTGTCGCTGCCATCCTTTTGCGAGTCCGCCTGAAAAGCGGTTCTTAGTAGGATGCAGCCCACCCTTCATGCGACTTGCCGAACACCTCACGGCGCTCCGCGCTCGGTGCAAGCAAGCGATGTCTGCGTGGTAGGTGAAAACCCGACGTGCTCCGTCCCGGCATTGTAGGGATGCCAGGGTCTATGGTCATACAACGACGGCCATGCATGATAATGAGTACCCCCCCCCCCCCCCCCATCACCCCCCCCTCCCTCCTCCCTCTGCCTTCCCCCACCCACCTCGTCCCCCCCCCCGCCCCATCCCGATGTGCTCCGTCGGTCATCGTAGCGGTGTTACGGTCTACGATCATGCGACTGCAGTTGTGTATGGCAATAACGCGCCCAATTGTTGGAGGTGTCTCTATCATTGATAGGAGTAGGAACGGTGCCCCGTCTCGACAGGATGCGTGGTCAATGGTCAAATGCCTTACAAGGCAAGCAACGAATGAGTACCCCCTTCCCCCCCCCCCCTTCCCCCCCCCCCCCCCCCCCCCCGCCTTTGCCCCTTCCGTCGTACACAGGTAGCGGCGAGCACGGAGGATCACAAGCCCTACAATGATGGGGAGCGACGTCGGATAGAAAAAGCCGGGGGGGGTGGTCAGCATGAAAAGGGTTGACGGCGACCTTGCCGTGGTGAGCTATTGCGGAGGACCTTAGTAAATAGGACCTACGGTACACACAAAATCGTATATATTCATCTATTTTTCCTAGCAGTATTTGGTCCTATTAACTATGGACCCCGGGAATAAAAAGGATGAACAGAGATACGGGGGGGATATAGGGGCGGGAGGGGGTGGGGGTGGGAGGCAGGGGGGGGGGGGGGTACCCAGTTGCTTGCCATAGCCGTTTGGCCTTTGATGACGACGCGTCTCCTTCGGGCCGGGGCTAGTGGTTGAACCGTGCACGGGGGCTAGCTTCCTCACGAGGATTGGGTGGGTAGCTCACGGGAGCCGCCCTCAGGCAGGCAGGAGCAGAAGATGAGGTGTAAAAAGTCTTCGCATTGTTCCACCGCAACTTGATGTCGAACGTGAATCAGAACTTGGACTGCCCCAGAACGGCCCACCCAACCACCCCAACATGAAACGCTGGGATCACCATGCATCCCAATACACCAGGAACTCCCTGATAGTCGAAGATCAGGATAGATCAACAACCAGCTCAGTATGTTCTGTGCAGTTGCATCTAGATGGCGTTGACGCAAGTAACCTTCGGATCCATATGGCCCTTCAGACGGAGGGAGAGGGAGCGAGAGGGGGGGAGAGGGGACTGGGAGAGAGGGGGGGGGGGGGGGTTGGGGACTGGGAGAGAGAGGGAGAGGAAGACAGTAAGAGGCATAAAGGGAGGAATAACGGGAGAGAGGGGGGGGGGGGGGGGGGGGAGGGGGGGGGCGTACTCATTTTTGTTGCTTGCCTGGGTGATTTGACCATTGAC
The DNA here is from genome assembly GCA_031763025.1 of Macrocystis pyrifera. Lineage (NCBI taxonomy): Eukaryota > Phaeophyceae > Laminariales > Laminariaceae > Macrocystis > Macrocystis pyrifera. Next base: position 6,522,977 of record JASSKH010000024.1, on the reverse strand, counting down.
CACGCATCCCTTCCGAGGCGGAGGAGGAGGGGGGGGGGGGGGGGGGGGGGTGGGGGGGGGGGCGTACTCATTTGTTGTTTGCCTTAGTCATTTGACCATTGACCACGCATCCCTTTCGAGACGGAGCACCGTTCCTACTCTTATCAATAATAGAGACACCTCCAACAATTGGGCGCTCATTACGTTGTTTCCATAAAATACATAGAAACTTTTTGCTAATCTTATCCCCTTCCTGCTTGGCCTCCTGTGGCCACCATCTATCTCCTAGGATAGCGATCGTTTTCTCGCTGCTATTCATTGTATCAAACTCTTCCATGTCACATTCGTCTATTTCCCTCATCTCCTCTCCTAACGCATCCCGTTCCTCCTTGTATATTTCACATTCTCCTACTATGTGAGTTCTACTCTCTATTGCTTTGCCACATGGGCACATCTGTGCGTCTACTTCCTCCTCGGAGGAGGGGGGGGGGGGGGTGAGAGGAAGATGATCCTATGGAGAACAACGTTTGTAAGGATCGTTTTCCGTTTGACAGCGAAGGCGTGGGCGGGTCGTGTCTTTTCTTCTTGTGTATTTTTGTCCACTACTCCCGCCCCCCCCCCCTTCGCATTTAGCACTGACTCCTTCTCCCCCTTCCCCTCCCGTCCCCCCCCCGACAGCTCATTTCATTGACACTGCCTACCGCCCCCCCCCCCCCCCCCCCCCCCCCTCCTCCCCCCCCCCCCTCGCACCGCCTCTCGCGTGTCTTGTCCCTTCCTGGCTGTTTCATTTTTTTATTAGTCGCGTGCCCTTGGAGACTTTCAGTATAAGGATGTTGACCACCCAGCAGAGGAGTGGAAAGTTACCTGTGCCCCGGAAACCCAGAGCATCCCGCGCTCGCCAAAATCGGACGAATTCCTGATTGTGGCGTGTGATGGGATTTGGGATGTCATGTCGAATGAGGTGAGATGCAAATGTTTTTTCGTAGGTGCCGCCCCTTTTTCTGCATTTTTTTAAAAAATTTATTTATTTATTTATTTATTTTTTCAGTTTTCCGGATTGTAATATCCTTACAACACCTCGGATACCGTAAAACTTAAAAAAACGTTTTTTTTTTTATGTTTTGATGTTGGGCGTCAGGGGAAAGAAAAAATCGTAACATTACGTTACTGCTGCGTTCTGGATTTGTGATGACATAGTGTCAGCCGTGTTATGATATTGGCGGGCGATCGATCGTGTACCTTTTATGTTGAGAGTGCTATCTTGATCCCGTATCGACCGCAGCATATGTGTCACGGTCTTCGGGTAGACAGACAGCCCATAGCGTGTGAGCGGAATTCCTATTACTTTTTTTTTTTTTTTTTTTTTTTTTTTTTTTTCATCATCACTTTTACTTTCCAGCCCACTCGTAGGAGGTTTTACCCTCGACGATCTTCTGGACAAGCCGTGGTCACAGGTGTCGTCCCTTCTCCCCCCCGGTACGCGCCTTTATTTTTTGTCGCGCATAGGGTTCAGCATTCCCACTGCTCGTCGATTTTCATCGAATGTAGCCAACTCACGCTTTCGCGCTTTCCGCTTATCAATTTTTTATGCAAGAACAAGTCCCTATGAGCATGCACTCGGTGAGACTTGAACCCACGAAATTGATCTTGACAGGCACGCGGACCACCTATCAAGCCACCGGGGACGCCGATTACGGGGGGCCATAGTTAATGGGACCAAATATTGTTAGTAAAAATAGGGAAATATATAGGTTTTTGTGTGTCTCGTAGGTTCTGTTTACTATGGTCCCCCCGTTATGGTGGCTATCGTTACACACGTTGAAAGGACAAAAGTGCGTGGTGAATTAAGCGTTTACATTGTCTCACCGTGTTGGCGACATGAGCACGTAGAGAGTAGCGTCGTGTCTGTGTGTCAGCGGACTTGTTACTCGCTGCCGCAACAAACTTGAGACGGATAACGTACGCGACCAATTAAACGCTTACACAACGGTGCTGTCTGTGTTGGTGTGTTCGCGGAATCCCTGTTGGCTATCGTAGGACACGTTAGAGGGAGAACGAATACAGCCGATGGAACGTTAGCATTATGTTACCGTATACTGGTAAGCCGCAGCAGCAGCAGCAGCAGTCCGTATCGACCGACGCTTCGTATGTCAGGGTCTTCACGGAAGTCTTGCTACCATAACTTGCGTCAAATGGAAAACGTACATGATCGATAAAACACTAGCGCTATGCTATTACGGGGGACCATAGTAAATAGGACCTACGGCACACACAAAAACCTGTATATTTACCTATTTTTGCTAACAGTATTTGGTCCTATTTACTATGGTCCCCCCGCAACAGTGTGCTGCCTGGTAGATCGTACGCAAGTGCAGTAAAACAACTTAGCAGATCTCGCACATCCCCAATCCAACATCGACAATATGTTACTGCTGTGTTAACTCGTGCGTGCGAGTATGCAGATCACGTTGTAGACGGATAACGTACTGGTGTAATAGATATAGATAACGTACTGCCGGGGTTCCCTATTTTTTAGGCGTTTTCTTTGGGGGATCTCACCTAAATGTCTTTGGGTTTATTTGGGTTTAAAAAAAATGGAGGCGTTTTTTCACCGGGGATGTCATGTTATCCTCCCTTCGCGGGGATATTTTCGTGGATATCTCCTATTAATACTAGAGTTCTCGGCGAAAAATGGATAGCACGGCTACCTTACGTTACTCCTCGACGCCGCTTAACCACAACATACCTGGTAGGCAACATGTTAGACCTGGGGAAGACCCGAGGGTAACGTCGCATTATTAATTTAGAACGACTTTGGCCCCAACGGTAACTCAGTAACATAATGTTAGGCCCGGATTGAATATAGTGGTATTACGGGGGGGGGGGGCATAGTAAATAGGACCTACGGTATACACAAAAACCTATATGTTTCGCTTTTTTTGCTAACAATAATTGGTCCTGTTTACTATGGTCCCC